>JAUELO010038570.1:0-10436 GCA_032357855.1 Amphibolips quercusostensackenii | reverse complement strand
GGCACCTAAAAATAAACGTATGTTATTTTTATTTCTATCAGACCGAGCGAAGCTGCTAATATAAATCCTAATGAGATTTTGAATAATCTAAGCCATTTTTCTCAATTATTACACAAAGTTATAGAGGGCCATTCAAAAACTACGTCACACTGCCCTTCTAAATAAAGGCGAATTACAAGTAGAAAAAGGAATATATAGCCAGCCTTACATATACCCCACAGCATACCGATGCGCAGTAGACACAGTAATGTTTAGTCGGCCCAAAAATGTTTTTTATGCTGATGAAGGTCTCAGTTTTTTAGTTGAAAATTTAACAATTTGGTTGCTTATTCATGTATTTTGTTTTATATCCGTCCTTTTTAGTACAAAATTATTCTTACTGATGAAAAACTTAATTGCTTGGTTAAAAGTTTAACTGATTTGTCAAAAATTCATTTTACTAGTTGAAGATTGATTTCTTTACAGGAAAATAATCATTTCGTGAAAAATTCTTTTTTTTACAAAGTTGAAAATTAAATTTCATAGTTTGAAGATTGGATTATTCCACTTCTACGTAAAAATTAATCGCTTTTCGTTGAAGTTTGTAATTTTTTTTAATGCGTATTTTTTAAAAGAAAATAAATCTTTTTGGATGAAAATTCAATTGCTTGGATAAAATTTAAAATTTACTATTAAAAATTCATTTTATCATTTGAAGATCCATATGTTTGGTTCAAACTCACTATTTTAATGAATATTCTTTTTTTTTTGTTTTAATTGGTTTTTCTAACTGCAAAGTTACCTTTTCAATTTTATGTTAAAAATGTATTATTTTTAGTTTAAAAATTAACTATTTGGTTTAATATTTAGTTTTTGATAAAAAATTTATATTTTTGAGTAGATAATTTGATTGATTTCTCGAGAATTAGCCTTGTTGGTTCGAAAATTCTTCCATTTTGAATAAAATTTTATCTTCTTTGTTAAAAATATAATTGTTTGGATAAAAATTAACTTCTTTGCCTTTAAATTTACTGAAGTTGACGATCAAACTATTTTGTTGAAATGTTTATTATTATGTTAAAAATTTTACTATTTTGTTTAAATTTTTATTATTCTGTTGGAAAATTAACTATTTTGCAAAAAAGTATTCTCTTTTATCCAATGTTGAACTGCTTTGTTAAAAATTTGTCATTATCAGACGAATGACCGAATTTTCATTCAAAGAAAATAAAAATCCCATCATAAACTTTTGCACTTTAAACCAAGTAGTTAGATTTTTCAACTAAATATACAAATTTATTCAAAACCAGTTAAACTTTTAAGACAAAATGTGAATTTTTTACTCAGAATGATCACATTTTTACAATAAAAGATAAATTTTCAATCTAGAAAAACAGTTTTTTAATTGAACACTTTAATTTTAACACAAGCGGATTAATGTTCCAAATTTGTCAAATTTTTGTAATTATTTCATTTTCAATGAAACAATAAAACTTCTAACAAAATAAATGCATTTTTGCCTAAATAAATAATCATAATCTTCAAAGATGAATTTTTAACCAAGAAAAATAATTTTCCATTAGAGGACAAATTTTGAATAAGAAAGTTAAGTTTTTAAGTATCAAAAGATGAATTTTTAGAAATAAACTTGATTTTCAATAGAAAATACATTTTTTCAACAAAATAGTTACTTTTTAACTAAAAAAGATCAATTTTCTATTAGAAATAGAATTGTTAAATTTTCAGTTGAAAAAATTATTTTCAACCTAAAATTAAAACTAATATTTATTCAAATATTTTTTTTAAATTTTGTTGAAAAATGGGAAAATAGGGTAATATGGAAAAGAGTGTAAAGTCTAAAATATTAAAGTGATTTTTAAACTTACTGAATTACACCATTACAGGGCAATCTTTCGCAATGTTCGCAAACTTTGAGTTTAGTATTTGTTATTAAAGAGTCTTCATTAGCCAACACTTTTGCTTGAATATTGTAGTATTTTATATTGAGTTTTTAAAAAATTAAATTATGCTATTGAATCTTTAGTTAAAGTTAAAGATACTTCCCGTTCTTTTCGTTTTTATGAGAGTTTTCCTCAATTGGAAAATTAATTACTTTAACCGTATAGATAAAAGACTTCAGATACTGATTACGTAATTAATTTCATAACTTAAATTTAACGACTCGAAATTGGTTTGCATAATAAGCCAAAAAATTATCTTTTTCACATTTTGCGCTCAAATGCGAACTAAATTAATAGTAAGAAGTAAGAAGTGAGAAAATTAAACTACTGTTTCTTGAAATTAAATTCTTTTTAATTGAAAAGTCTTTAATAGAATTCTTGGTTCAGAATTTATCTCGTTTGGTTAAAAATTCTACTATTTGCTTAAATATTTACCTATTTAGTTAAAAATTCGTTGTTCAGTTAAACATTATTTCTTGTAGCTGGAAATTTGACTTATCTATTTTTTAATGAAAATTGGTCGTTTTTAGTTGAAAATTCAACTACTAAATTTTTTATTAAAAATTGAATTTTTGTTGTGAAGATTGAATACTTGGTTAAAAGTTAAATTGCTTTGTTCAAACTTTATTTTATTAGCTTTAAATTAATTTTTTCAAACCGAAAATTTAACTATTCTATTTTTAAATGAAATTTGGTCAATTTTGGGTAAAAGATCAATTATTAAACTTTTCATTAGGAATGCACCTTTTTTGGTTGACAATTTAACTTTTTTTTTTGCAAGTTAAACTAATTTGTAAAACATTTATTTTATTAGTTGATAATTACACTATTTTTTTTTCAAACTTGTTATTTTTTTGTTTGTTTAAAACCATATTTTTATATGAAATTTGATATATTTCATTTCTGGCTGGATCGTTTTCAGATGAAAATGAAACTATTCGGCTAAAAATGTATATATTTTGTTGTAAATTCATCCTTTTTGACAGAAAATTATTCTTCTAGATTAAAAATTCAACTTTTTTGTTCATAGTTGAATTAATTAGTTACAAATTCTCGTTTGGTTAAAAATTTTACTATTTGGTTAAACAAATACCTATTTGGTTAAAAATTCGCTTTTCAGGTAACTATTATTTTTCGTAAATAAAAATTAGATTTATTTATTTTTGGATGACAATTGATCATTTTTAGTCAAAAATTCAACCACTAAATTTGTTATTACAAATTGATATTTTTATTGTTGAAAATTTAACTACTTAATTGAAAGTTGAATTACTTTATTCAAAATTTATATTATTACTTGGAAATTAATTTTTTTAACTAAGCATTTAACTACTTCATTTTTAAATTAAATTTGACAATTTTTGGTAAAAGTTTAATTATTAAAACTTTTTGTGATGAATTCACCTTTTTTGATTGAAAATTCAACTGCTTGTTTGTAAGTTAAACTACTTAGTAAAAACATTTTTTTTACGGTTAGAGATTGGATTTGTTTCTTAACAACTTGTTTTTTTTTTGTTTGTTTAATACCAAATTTTTATATGAAATTTGATGTATTTCATTCTGAAAGAAAATAGATCGTTTTCAAATGAAAATGTAACTATTCGGTTAAAATTATATATATTTTCTTGTAAATTCATCATTTTTGATAGAAAATTATTCTTTTGGATTAAAAATTTAACTTTTTAGTTCAAAGTTGAATCACTTTGTTACAAATTTATTTTATTAGTTTGTTTACTTAAAAAATCTTTAATAGCATTTTTGGTTCCGAATTTATATCGTTTGGTTGCAAATTTTACGTTTTGGTCAAATATTTACGTATTTATGTGAAAATCGTTTTTTAGTTGAAAATTATTTTTCATTAATAAAAAATTGACTTATTCATTTGTTGATAAAAATAAATAGTTTTTAATTCAAAATCCAACTAATAAATTTTTATGAAAAATTTATATTTTTGTTGTTAAAAATTCGACTACTTGGTTGAATTACTTTATTCAAAATTTATTTCATTGGTTACAAATTAATTTTTTGGAACGAGAAATCCAACTATTGCATTTTTAACTGCATTTTGGTCAATTTTGCGCAAAAGTTCAATTATTAAACTTTTCATTAAGAATTTACCTTATTTGGTTGAAATTTCAACTGCTTCTTTGCCAGTTGAACTACTTCGTTAAAAATAATTTTATTGGTCAAAGATTGCACTATTTTGTTGAAAGCTTGTTTTTTTTGTTTGCTCAAACCCAAATTTTTATATGAAACTTGATATATCTTATTTCTGGTTGAAAATAGATCGTCCAGATAAAAATGCAACTTTTCAGTTGCAAATTTATATATTTTGTTGCAAAATTATCCACTGTGGTTGAAAATTTAACTGTTTTATTGAAAAAAAATTTTTTCAAAAATAAATATTTCAACTGCAAATGTATAAATCTTATTCTAGATTAACAATTGATTAATTATAATTCAAAATTTAATTATTATATTTTTTATTAAAAATTCATATTTTTTTTCAGAAAATTCAACTATTTGTCTGAAAGTTGAACTAGATTGTTAAACGCTTATTTATTTATTAAACAATGGAATATTTTTTCAAGAATTTGTTTTTCTAAAAATAATTTTGCTTTAACTAAATATTGAACTATTCCACTTTTGGTTGAAAATTGGTCGTTTAGAATGAAAATTCAACTATTTGGTTAAAAATTTACATATTTGGTTGCAAATTCACCCCCTTTGATAGAAAATCATTCCTAATTGAAAATTATCCTTTTTCGTTTAAAGTTAAATTACTTTCTGACAAATTAATTTTAATAGTTGGAGATTCATTTCTTTAGTTGAAAATACAACTGTTCTTTTTTAAATTTTATTTTGTGTTGAAATTCAATTTTTCGAACAGAAAACTTAATAACTCGACCTTTGACTGAATACTAGTAGTTTTTAGCTTAAAATTCAACTATTTGGTTAAAAAATAGCCAAAATTTTAAATATTTACCTTTTTTTTAAAAAAAATTTGTCTTTTCGGCTCAAAAGTTCAACTGTTTTGTTTAAAATTCGTCTTTTTAGGTTACAAAATTTCATAATTTTGATAACAAATTAAACTATTTGTTAGAAATAAACTTTTTGGTTAAAAATGTATAGTGGTGGGTCAAAAATTTAACTATTTTGTAAAGAATTTTTTATTTTTAGCTAGAAAATTCACCAATTTGGTTGACGTGTAGCTTTTTGCTTAAAAATGAATCAATTTTTGCTGAGGATTTCACTATTTTGTTAAAATTTAGTTATTTATGTTGAACAAACTGTTTTTCATTTGAAATAAAGATCTTTTTTGATGATAAATTGACTATAAAATTGTTTAATGATAATCAACCTTTTTTAGGTAAATTTAACTTTTTTTTATTCGAAATGAAATTTTTTTTGAAATATAAATTTTCATATCGTTCGTCGAGAAATATTTTTTTGTTGTTAAAAATTTAACTACTTGGCTGCATTTCTTTATTAAAAATTTATCTTTCTTGTGAAGATTTATCATTTTATTAAAAAATTTCCTGATTTTGTTAAAAAAAAAAACTTTTTTGGTCAAAGATTTAAATTTTTCATGAAGCATTCAATTTTTAATTAGACTACTCCAGCAATTAGATACAAATTTATCTTTATAGGTTAAAATGTAACTATTTAAATTAAGATTCAACTGTTTTTTTGAATACTCACCTTTCTGGATAGAAATTTATTCTTTTTTGGGTAAAAATGTTTAAAGTTTAAAATTCACATTTCTTGGTTAAAATTTTACCTCTCTTGTGAAAGGATTTGTCTTATTAGCTTAGAGATTTAACTACTTGTTCTAAAATGCAACTTTCTGTGCTTGAAGTTTAATCTTTTTTTGTTTAAAAATTCGATCAGTTAATTAAAAAAACATATTCTTTAGTCAAAAAGTTAACTATTTGGTTTGAAAATCAATTTTCTTGGTTAAAAATTTATCATTCCTGGTTTAAAAGTCAAGTATTTTCTAAAAAAATTCGAATTGTTAGCTTGAAACTTTTACTATTTCAAACAACTTCAGTTTCTGTTCTCTTTCACTTTTCATCTACCTCAATCTTGCTATTTTTTTACATTTACTCTTTCATTTCCTCTTATTCGCTCCTCTATGCCCTTCCAATTCTTTCATCCACTCCTCACCCAATCGATCTTCCCTTAAGACCTTCATCACATTCTCTTGCTAGCTTCCCTAATCTTCAATTTCTCTCCTACAACCTTCCCATACATGCTTTTATGTTACCTGTCCTCATTTGCAAATTCTGCACCTTCTGTTCTCTTCCTTTCCCAACACATTCCTTTCCTTACCTCTTTTTCCAATCTAAGCCTTGCTATTCTGTCCCATCTTTTCTCTTCCTACCCTGTTTTCAAAAACTTTGGTGCACCTTCCTTTTTCATCATCTTATACCATTTATTATATTCTGATTTCTCAATTTTTACCTATCTTTCTCTAAATTCTTTTACTGTGTATCTTTTTTTCAATTCTTTATAGTTTACTCCGGTTCTCTCTTTTGAATTTCTAGCACTGAAGAACTCCCTTCTTTCCTCTTCCTATCTCGTTATTCTATCGCCTTTCCTCTCCTTTCTTCTACCTTCTTTAAACACTCGCTTACTAACTCCCCTCTTTTTTCCTTCCTTAGCTTCGTCTTAAGTTTTCATGCCCTCTTTTCCGTTCTATTACTTAATTTATTTCTTTGCGCTTCTTCTCTCGCCATATTATAGCGTCCTCCATTCTAACTCTAACGTCTACCTTATATACTTTTCTTAGAAACTCCTGATATTTTTTTTTCCTTCATCCTTATATTTCTACTCCATAGCCCAGTACCGGCCATACCAGGATATCAAATAACTACATTCTCCTTATCCAATATTTTTCTAACCTTCTTTTCCTATACCCTATATTTGTTCCATTACATCTAGCACTTTTTTATTTTTCACTCTTCCTCTTTTTCATCTTGTTATTCTATCGCTCTCAGTCTCTTTTCTTTTACCTCCTTCAAACACTTTATCACTAACCTCCCTCTCTTTTGCTTCCATAGCTTTTTCTCAAACTTTTGAAACCTATTTTTAAACTTAGTACCTGATTTATCCCTTTGCGCTTCTTCTCTCACTATATATGCGAGGGTACACTAGTCTTTGCGTATCATTAACTAGTAACCTCTCAATCTTTTCCCTTTTCGTCTATCCTTATACCTCTGTTCAATTTCCTTATTCTGGCTCTGCCAGCCTAACAAATTACCAAATTATTTTTCTCCTATCTTTTTCAAACCTTTGTTTTCCTATACCCTATACCTGTTTTATTACCCTTGTCGCTTTTGTATTCCTTCCTTCTTTCTTCTTCCCATCTTATTATTCTATCGCTTCCCTCTCCTCTTTTCTACCTTTTCCAAACCCTTTCTAACTAGCTCCCCTCCCTTTTTCTCTCATAGCTTCTTCTCAAACTTTGATGCTCTCTTTTTTGGTTAAGGACCTAATTCATCCCTTTGCGCTTCTTCACCATATATGTTAGCGTTTTCCAGTCTACCTCTAGTGTCCACTTGTAGCCTTTCTATCTCTTCCCTTTGCTTCCAACCCCGTATCTATGCTCCATATCCCCATAGAGGCAATACTAGCTTTTTAAACAATCATAACCGTATCAAATAACCACATTCTTCTTCTCCAATATTTTTTGAACCTTCTTTTTCCTATACCCTGTATCTGTTATATTAACTCTGACATTTTTTTATGCCTGCTTTCTTTCTTCTTTTCACATCGTTATTCTTTTGTCCTTTCTCTTCTCCCTTCTACCTTCTTTAAACCCTTTCTCACTAGCCCTCCTCTCTTTTGCTGCGGTAGCTTTTTCTCAAATTTTCGTGCAGTTTTTTTGCTTTAGTACCTAGTTAATCCCTTTACGCTTCTTATCTCACCATATATTTAAGTGCCCTCCAGTCTATCCTTAGCACCTACTTGTAACCTCTTTATCTCTTCTCTTTCCTTCCATCTTATATCAATGCTCCATATCCTCATACCGGCCATACCAGCGTATCAAATAACCACATTCTCCTTCTTCCATCTTTTTCAAACCTTTTTTTTCTTATACCCTATATTTGTTTTATTACTTCTGGCACTTTTTTAGTCCTTTCCTTCTTTTCACTTTTCATCTTATCATTCCATTGCTTCTTTCTTCTTTCTTTTACCTCCTGGAAACACTTTTTCACTAACTCTCCTACCTTTTTCTCTCGTAGCTTCTTCTCAAACTTTCATGACCTTTTTTCCGCTTTAGTACCTGCTAAATCCCTTTGCACTTCTTTTCTCACCATATATCAGCAGTCCTCCAGTCTACACCTATCTTCTATTTGAAGCCTCTCTATCTACTTCCTTTCCTTACATCCTTATATCTCTGCTCGATAGCACCATACCGGCAATACTAGCTTATCAAATAAACACACTCTCCTTCCCAATCTTTTTTAAACCTTCTTTTTCTTATACCTCATTCCTGTTTTATGACCCGTAAAGATTTTTTATGCCTCCCTCATTTCTTCTTCTTATCTCGTGATGATATCGGCCTTCCTCTCCTCTCTTTTACCTATGCTAAACACTTTCTCACTAGCTCCCGTTGCCTTCGCTTCCATAGCTTCTTCTCAAACTTTTATACCCTCTGTTTTGCTTAAGTACCTAATACACTCCTATGCGCTTCTTCTCTCGCCATATATCTAAGCGCTATCCAGTCTAACCCTAGCATCGACTTGTAGCCTCTTAATCTCTTCCCTTTCCTTCTATCACCATATACCTGCTCCATATCCTTATGCCGACTATTACAGCGTATCAAATAAACACATTCTCCTTCTATCTTTTCCAACCCTTCTTTTTCTATACCCTATGCATGCGTTATTACCTCTGTCACTTTTCTATTCCTCCCTTTTAACTTCTTCTTATCTTTTTATTCTATCGCCCCTCCTCTCTTTTTTTTCAACTCCTTTAAACACCTTCCTACTAGCCGACCTCCAGTCTACCTGTAGCATCCACTTGTACCCTCTCTTTTCCTTTTCCTTACAACCAAATATCTCTACCACATAACTAATACTGGCCGTACCAGCGTTTCAAAAAAACACATTCCCCTTCTCTAATTCTTTTTTAATTATCTTTTTCCTATACCCCATATCTGTTTCATTGCCACCGTCGCATATTTATTTCTTTTTTTATATGAGCTCTATAATGTACATTTTTTGCAAAGTATTTTATAAATATTTAAACTTCTTTACTTCATTGCACTTTACTCCCTTTTATCTCTTAGCATTTCTTCTTTTCTTTTCTCCGTATCCTCTATATCCTTATACTGGCCATACCAGCGTGTCAAATAACCACATTCTCCTTCTCCAATCCTCTTTTAACCTTCTTTTTTCTATACCCTATATCTGTTTTATTATCTCTATTGCTTATTTGTCCTTTTTTCTTATATAAGCTATATAAATCTATTTTTTGCCAAGTATATCCTAAATATTTAAACTTCTTTACTTCTTCGCACCTGACTTCCTTTTATCTTCTAGAACCAATTATTCCTTCCCCTTTCTTTTCTTAACCTTATTATCTACCTCTTTTTCACATGTAAATTCAACTTTTTCTTGTCGATATATATTTCCAATCCTGTAATTAAGCCCTTAATCCTGTAACTAACTTGCTTTGACCCTATACCCTTACATCTCTTAGTACCTTTTTCCCCTCTTTTTTTGAACATAACTATTTTGATGTTTTCTTCATTTAAATTTACCTTTTCCCTACCTGAGTTTTCGTCCATATCCTCCATATCCTCATACTCGCCATTCGAGCGTATCAAGTAACACATTCTTATTCTCCAGTCCTTTTTTAATCTTCTTTTTCCTATACCCTTTATCTGTTTTATTACCCCTATCGCTTTTTTATCTTTTCTTTAATATCAGCTATACAGTCTCTATTTTTTTGCCAAGTATATCCTAAATATTTAAACTTCTTTACTTTTTCGCACTTTACTTTTTTCAATCTACCAGAACCTTTTTCCCTTCCCCCTCCTTTTATAATCCTTATCATGTAGGTCTTTTCTACATTTAAATTCTACTTTTTGTCATCTAATTATTTCTCCCATTCTGTAGTCAAGACCTTAATCCTGTAATTAACTTCCTCTAACTTCATATCCTTTCATCGCCCAGTTTATTCTTTTTCTCTTGCTGTTCTAAACCTTATTATTTTGATATATTTACATGCTCGTTCTAATGAGAAGGTATTGGTTTAATGTAAAATTTGAGTTTCCCTGATCTCATCAAATTTTCACGTTTTGAGACTCCCTGAGTCAGAAAAAAAGATTTTTACGAAGGTGTCTGTCTGTAGTTTGTAGGCACGATAAGTTTCGAAAAAATTATCAGATTGGATTGAGCTTTGGCACAGTTGTTTATGGCTAAATCAAGAGAACAAGTTTGTTCACCAACTATTTTGGATGAAAATTCAAAAAGTAAGCACCTG
>JAUELO010038562.1:0-10436 GCA_032357855.1 Amphibolips quercusostensackenii | reverse complement strand
TTCTAGACAAAATCGAGTGCGAAGCACGAGATACGTGATGAGAATGTGTTCGTCAAAGCCGAAGAAATTTTAGCCAAAGAGAATGAACAATTACCAAATTACAGTCCTCGATGCCTTCACATTTACTTTCAAATGGTCTGTGCACAAATGTGAAGGGAATTCAAAGACCAAGCGCGAAGCGCAAGAGAATTATATCATGGAGCGCGAAGCGCGAGAATCATCAGCTGCGCGCCTTAGTCACGCTGAAACTTGCGAGCCGCGCACCCATCGCGCGATAAGAATCTGCCCGCACAGCAGGCAGATTTTTATTTATTTTTATCGTTTTTATTTGTAATTTTCACATTTTTTTACTACTGTACCCCATTTGAATAAAAAAATTCTACTGAATGCCTAAAAACATCTACAAATAATTCGAAAAAAACATCATAAAAATTTACAATAAAGAATTCATTTGAATAGATTTTTGTGGACAAATTAACCTTTTTGCTATTAGCGTTAAATCTAAGACAGGTATTCAAAAATGAATAAATTTTCATAAATAGAGCTTCGATAACTAGTTGTAAATTCGATTTCGAGTGTTTCTACTTCATTAGTACTTATATTTATATGGTGCTTATTACACGAGAACTTTGCATCCCGTTAGCAAATGTATTTGCTTCTTCATAAAAAAAGCATTAGAGATTTTTTGAATTACAGACAAACAAAAGTTTTCATTTTCATCAATTTGAGAATATAAATTTACAAAAAATGAAAAATGACCAAATAATACAAAAATTTTTTGAATACAATGACAACTCAGGCGAACCAAATTTTGTGTTTGAAATGGTAATTTATTGAGCGGAAAAATAGAAGGGTAAAATTCTTGCCCAGCTTGATAATTTGTGTACAAAAATTGTCAATATTATTTTATCTGAAAATTTATGATCAAAAAGTGTTTTCTATTCATGCATCAACTCTAAATTATGTTGATGAAAAAGTGTTTTTGTTTGAAACAGATGTTTCAAATATTACGAATGAAAATAACTTCCTTACTCTTCAGAAAAGTGTATTAATAATATAGGTCACTCGGTTTGCATCGAATCAAGGAATTTCTTTTGTTCTTGTATAAATTTCAAATTATGGTAAAGAAAAAAGTTTTGCAAAACCGCTTTTTCAAATATTACGCATTATTATAGCTTTCTTACTCCTCGATAAAATACATCAATAATACAAGTTTATCGATTCGTTTCAAATCAACACATCTTTTCTATTCTTACATCGACTTCAAATTATGAGAATGAAAGAATTTGTACTGTACAAATATAATCTTAGTATAATATAAAAGACATAAATGATCCTAATTTTCTCACTCTTTGACAACATGATTTAATATTATAGGTCAATATATTAGTCTCGAGCCAAGAAATCTTTAATATTCTTGCATCACTTTTGAATTATATTGGAAAAAAGTTTTACTATAAAAAACCGCTTTTTCAAAATATTACGCATTATCATAGCTTCTTTACTCTGAGATAAAATCTATAAATAATACAAAATAATCGATTCGTTTCGAATCAACACATCTTTTCTATTCTTACATCAACTTCAGATTATGAGAATAAAAGAATTTGCACAATACAAAAATATTTTTAGTATAATATAAATGACATAAATGATAATAATTTCCTTACTTTTTGACAACATGTATCAATATAATATGTCAAAATATTAGTCTCGAATCAAGAATTTTTTTATATTCTTGCATCACTTTTGAATTATGTTAAAGGAAAAAGTTTTACTTTAAAAAACCGTATATTCAAATATTATACATCACCATAGCTTTCTTACTCTAAAATCGAATGTATCAACATTATAGGCCAATCGATTCGTCTCAAATAGACACATCCTTTTTATTCTTACATCAACTTGAAATTATGAGAATGAAAAAATTTTCACTATAAAAATCGATTTTTAATATAATATAAATTACCATTACTTTCTTACATTTTGATAAAATATGTTGATATTATAAGTCAACTGATTCGTCTCAAACCAAGGAATCTTTGATGTTCTTGCATCAATTTTAAATTATGTCAATAAAAAAGTTTTACTATAAAAAACGTTTTTTTTATAAATATTATTCAGTGCTACATAAAAATGCGATAAATATTTTTTAAAATCTTTTGGTCAGTTTCAAGATGTTTGCCATAAAAATAAGCCTTCCAAATTTTATTAATTTATTTACAACCGTTTTCAAGTTATCGTGTTCACAAAAAAGTGTGATATTCACAAACACTTCCACATACACATCCTTACACACATTCAAATTGAGAAACGCTTAATTGAATAAATTAAATTTTTTTTTAAATGTTACAATTACAAAGCTATTTCTAGAAAGAAGCAAAAATCGAAGTCTCTAAACCTTATAGGTATTTTATGCACAACTTTTTTTATATTTTAGTGCGTATATCACTTAACATAAAGAAAGTGGAATTTTTGTTCAAAAAATACCAAAAGTATTTATAAATTAATTCGAGTGACTCTTTCGCTGAATTAAAGCTTGTTAAATTTCCAGGAGATCTGTTGCGTCTAATTAAAAAAAAAAAGATTAATTTGTTATTCAATTTAAAAGGTGAGAAAAAAGCATAATTTTTGTGTTTGTGCTACATCATTTGTTCCATTTTTTGACATTTTTCTTAAAGTAAATAAAATTAATGAATTCAACTCCTATGAAAAGAAATTTTAATCATAGATCAATAGACATTTTTTTTATAAAAAAATTTACTCTATTTATTTAATTATCATAAACAAATTAATTAAGAAGGCTGACCTCTGCTGCATTTTCTGTATTTCAATGCATTTATAGACTGGTTTTGTCTTTAGTTTATGTTGTATAATTATTAACCATACTAAACTGAATATGCTTACTTTGCGTTTTTCATAAAAAATTTTTCATCCGTGAATCATTTTTTTTCCTATCAAAAATAATATCTTTTTACAAGAAATTGACATTCAACAACATATGTGTTTATGGTAAATGTCTCGGTCTTCGTGACGGTCCCAATAATCGCGAAATTTAGTTACTTAATAGCATTTTATGCTTTCAAATAGAAATTTATTTAAAAAAGCGATTTTTATAGCAAAAATTTTTTCACTTAGAAAATTCAAAGTTAATGCAAGAATAGAAAAGATTTGTGGGTTCAAGACAAATCGATTGACCTAAAATATGAGTACATTTCATGAAGGAGTAAGGAAGCCATAGTCATTTATTATATTCGAAAAATTGTTTATTCATAAATAAAGTTTTTTCATTGACATACTTAAAAATTGATAAAAAAAAATTTTAGGATGAGTGGATTAAGCTATAATATTAATGCATTGTATTGAACAGTATTGAAGTTATGGACACTTATACAATTAAAAAAAAATGTTTTAAACAAAAAATTTTCTTTTATTGACACAATTTGAAGTTCATACAAGAATAGAAAAGACTTTTCGATTCGCAATGTTTTTATTAACCTGTTTGCATTTTGTCATTTTGATTTCCTCTGTGAGAAAGGAACCATATTTGCTTATTAATCATCATGACAAATAAAATTTTAACTTATAAGTTTTCTTTTTGTCGGTGAAATATAAATCTTAAGATAAAAATAATTGAATGTGTCACTGATCGTCATTGATAATTAGGATGAAACTGTCTACTATCATGTTATTTTTTGTAAGATTTACTATTTTTCGGCTCGTTCAGAAGTAACTTTTTAGAAAATTTTGCAATGCCAGTCAGTGGCAATTATGATGTTGCATGGCAATCTATCATGTGAGATTATTATTTTTCTGAAAGAAAAAGATAGTAATATAATTGTTTTTGTTTATAAAAATAACAATTATTGTTGAAAGGGGATATACTGTAACAAAATATTATTCTCTCCAAGGTTTTTCTAGAAAAATCACCGTTTCAAAATCTTGCGCTCAAATTATTGCCATATCCAGTTTATTGTTCCACGAAATTTTAAAGAATATAAAATTGAGAGTACTTTTAGAATCTGGACTAATGCTAGGAAAAATTATTATGTCACAGCTGAGTGACTATATAAAATGTTTAACCGTGGAATAAAAATTTCGGCAAAGTTAAAAAAAAAGTGATTTGTTATCAGATTCATTCTTTGGAGAAATAAATATGTGACCTTCATAAAAGTCGCTTCGCGAAAATTTCCGTTTCATGAATGAAAATTTCTTTCATGATCACTCGGTAATTTCGTAATATTTATTAATTTTCTTTTTTGAAATTTAAATAGTAAGATTTGTGCTTTATTTTATAAATTTTATAAATCCTTATATACTATTTTTGATTATTCTAAATTATTAAAAATTTTGATTAATTAATCATAATTAAATATATATCAAGAATATCTTCCTGTTATAACAAAAAACTTATACCTATTGCCATAATTCAAGCATGGCCGGCGAAGCAAGTATTTAAAACGTGTGTCCGAGTCGAAATTTTAGCCCTCCATTAGCCATTATTGTATGTGTTCTATCTTATTTAATTTTTAGTTATATAAAAATAACTGCTTGTGCAAATAAAGATTATTTAAACAGATATAAATTTATTTATCACTAAACCTGATTAGTTACTGTGGGCGTCTTTATTTAAAATGATTCAATGTGTAAGTCAAATTTTCATATCATATCATATAATCATAAATGTGAAGTGCATAAAAATATTAGGAATTATTGTTAATTTATATTTAGGATAAAAAAGATATTTTTTTCTTTAAAATTGAAATTGATCATTTATTTTAAGGAGAAAATCTAATAAATAATTTAAATTTTACTTTACAAAACTTTCTTGTGAGCAAGCAATTATTTTTGAAAACATCACTATTATTATTTGCTGTATACAATTGCATTTTACATTCAATCATTTAAAATATGCGCGCCAAACCTCAACTAATCCGGTTGTCGATGCGATGCATGCAGTGTAAAGGATGCGAGAGTTGGGGGCACTGGGTGGAAACTAAACGTTAAATGGTAGCGCAGTATTCGCGCGCCCTTTAAAATATGAAACCACTAATTGGAACTAAAATTTAATATGGCCACGTATGCCGGGAAATTTAAATGTAAATAAATGTAAAATAGAAACTGCAGGTATTGATTCGTGTAACAACTATAGATAAAAAATATTAATTATATTCAATTTCATCCAAAATAAATAATTCTTTGCAATGAAATGGAATATGATTAATATTTTTTATCTACACAGATTTTTCACGAATCAATAACTGTACCTTTTATCCATTTCATATAATGACGAGCAACAGTGTAAAAATGTGAGTGGTAAAAGGGTAATTAATTGATATGAACATAATTTTATAAGTTGTAAAAGAAGATAGTTGTATTTATAAAACTATTTTAACACAACTATGCATATATAGTAACAATGGCAGAGTTTTAAAAGCTAAATTTAGAAATTCCACAAAAAAATTTTAGAGTTCCCAAATTAAAACATTAACAATTCATGTACACAGGTTTATCGCTTCTTGGCATGTAGCTTTTTTTTGTACTGCATTATAGCTTGCTTTGATAAATACGCTTGAGCAGTCGCGTCTGAATCTTTTCCACTCAACAAACTGTTCATGAACGTGCACCAACAAATCACGCAATCAACGGCAATGATTCTGGTTAATTGCTTCTAGTGTCACCTAATGAAAAAAACGTACAAAATGGAAAAGAATAATTTTGTTTGAGTCGTGCTTAAAAACGATTAAGAATTCTGAATTAATAAAATATCATTTTTCTCCAGTTTAAATTCGTTTGTAAGTTTTTTTGCAAAAAATCAGTCAAAATATAACTTCTTGCTGAGGCCAAGAAATGTGTTACAATTTTTCCGAAAAATATCTTCTTACACATACAGTTAAGCAATTTTATTAAGTGTTATTTCTGAGTTAGATAATAATTTTGTTCTATCTTTAATTAACTTTTTTTTATTTTCTTGAAAATAGTCAATCAAAACGGAAAAACTGCCAACATTTTTAATTGATGACAAAAATACGCGTAATTATTTTTGAAAAATATACCTTCTTATAAAGTTAAATTAATCATTTTATTAGGTATTATTCTAACTCTATTTTGTTAATTCATTTTGTCACAATGTTGATCCATTATAATCTTCAATAAAACTTAACTAAACATAACCTTACATAACCTCAAAACATGTCGTAACATTTCTTACCTGTGCTACTCGCCGCACTATTTTCGACTAATTCATTTATTAGCACCTTCATTTTAATGTATATATTTAAATGACACAATATATTCAAAAATGACACAAACTTAACCAAACACAAAATAATTTCAACGGTTAATTGCAAAACGTCAAAACAAACCGTTTCAAATTTGACTGTGTTAAGGCGTGCCTTCTAAACGACGCATACACACACAACTATAGGCAATCATCAGCGCCATCTAAAATATGAAACCCGTGTTCTTTCGCTATAAATGCTATACCGGAAAAGCCTATCTTAGTTTCCTTCCACTGGTGCAGACATATATTTCTGCATCACACAGCGGCTTGTACCTACGCAGCTTTGCGCGTGCGCTGCTTTTTTTTCTTCAGAAATCTTAAAAACATTACAGTGCAGCTAAAAACTGGTAAATAGTAGTGAAAACCAAATTTCAAGAGAAAAAATGGAAAAAAAATTTTTGCTTCCAAAATCTCAAAAACAGTGCAAAGCAACTAGAAACTGGTAAATATTAGTGGAAACCAAAATTTCAAAAACAAAAAATTTAAAAAATTCTTTTTTTCCGAAATCTCAAAAACGGTACATTGCAGCTAAAAAGTGGTGAATATTAGTGGAAACTGAAATTTTGAGAGAAAAAATGGAAAAAAAATTTGCTTCAAAAATCTCAAAAACGGTACATAGCAACTAAAAACTAGTAAATATCAGTAGAAACCGAAATTTAGAGAGAAAAAATGAAAAAAAGTTTTTGCTTCCAAAATCTCAAAATGGTACATAGCAACTAAAAACTGGCAAATATTAATGGAAGCCAAATTTCTAGAGAAAATACTGAAAAAAATTTTTTCTCTTAAAATTTCAGAGACGGTACTTCGCAACTAAAAACCGGTAAATATTAGTGGAAACCAAAATTTCGAGAAAAAATTTGAACAATTTTTTTTTCTGAAATCTGGAAAACGGTACATAGCAACTAAAAACTAGTAAATATTAGTGGAACCCAACATTTCGAGAGAAAAAAAATGAAAAAGCTTTTTCTTTTCAAATCTCAAAAACTTTACATAGCAACTGAAATCTAATAAGTACTAGTGGCAACCAAAATTTCTGCAAAAAGAATTGAAAAAAATTGTTTTCTCCAAAAAACTCAAAAACAGTACATCGCAACTAAATATCAGTAAATATTAGTGAAAACCAAAATTTCGAGAGAAGAAATTTTTTACAAAAATTTTCTTTCTAAAATTTCAAAAACGGTACATAGGCACTTGAAACTGGTAAATATTAGTGGAATTCGAAAGTTCGAGAAAAAAAATGGAAAAAAAATTTTTCCTTCTAAAATGTCAAAAACGGTACATAGCAACTAAAAACTGGTAAATATTAGAGGAAACCAAAATTTCGAGAGAAAAATTTGAAAAAATTTTATTTTTTCAAAATTTCAAGACCGATACATGGATGCTAAAATTTGGTAAATATTTGTGGAAACCGAAATTTGCCTGAAAAAAATTTTTTTAATTTTTGTTTCAAAAATCTCAAAAACAGTATACAACTAAAAACTGGTAAATATTAGTTGAAACCAGAATTTTGAGAGAAAAAATTTGAACAAATTTATTTTTCTTGCGAAATTCCAAAAACGGTACATGGCAACTAAAAACTGGTAAATATTAGTGGATACTGAAATTTCAAGAGAAGAATTAGGATAAAGTTCTTTTCTTCCAATATCTCACAAACGGTTTATAGCAACTAAAAACTGGTTAATATCACTGGATACCAAAATTTCAAAAAAAAAAAATTTTTTTAAATTTCTATTCTTTTAATACCTCAAAACCGGGACATAGCAAATAAATAATTGGTCAATATTAGTGGAAACCAAAATTTCGAAAGAAAGAATTAAAAAAAATTTTTTTTTACAGAAACTTAAAAACGGTAGTTAGCGATTAAAAACTATAAATATAAGCGGCAACCAAAGTTTTAAATAAAAAAACTTAAAAAAATATCTTTCTTTTTAAACTGCAAGAACGGTACACAGCAACTAAAAAGTGGTAAATATTAGTGGAACCAAAGTTTTGAGAGCAAAAATTGGAAAAAAACTTTGCTTCTAAAGTCTCAAAAACGGTACTCAGCACTTAAAAACTGGTAAATTGTAGTGGAAACCAAAATTTTGAGAAAAAAAATGTGAAAAAATTTGTTTTTCTTGCGAAATTTAAGAAACGGTACGTAGCAACTAAAAACCAGTAAATATTAGTGGATACCAAAATTTCGAGAGAAGAATTTGAAGAAGTGTCTTCTTTTCCAATATCCCAAAAACGGTTTATAGCAACTAAAAACTGGTAAATATTAGTGAATACCAAAATTTCAAGAGAAAAATTTGAGAAAGTTTCTCTTCTTCCAGTACCTCTAAAACGGTACGCAGCAAATAAAAAATTGGTAAATATTAGAGGAAACAAAAATTTTGAGAGAAAAAATTGAAAACAAACTTTGCTTCCGAAGTCTCAAAAACGGTACTCAGCAACTAAAAACTGGTAAATAATAGTGTCAACCAAAATCTCAGAAAAAAGAATTTAAAAAAATTGTTCGCTACAAAAAGTCAAAAATGGTACATAGCAACTAAAAACTGGTAAATATTAGTGGATACCAAAATTTTACGAAATAAAATATTTAAAAATTTCTGCTTTCAAAATCTCAGAAACAGTACACAACAACTAAAAACTAGTGAATATTATTGGAAACCAAAACTTTGAGAGAAAAAAGGAAAAAAATTATTTTCTTCTTAAATTTCAAAAACGGTACATAGACACTAAAAACTGGTAAATATCAGTGGAAATCGAAATTTCGAGAGAAATAATGGAAAAAAAATGTTTGCTTACAAAATTTCAAAAACGGTACATAGCAACTAAGAACTGGTAAATATTAGTGGAAACCAAAATTTTGAGAGAAAAAATATTAAAAAATGTTTGCTTCCAAAATCTGAAAAACAGTACACAACTGAAAACTAGTAAATATTATTGGAAACCGAAACTTCGAGAGAAAAAAGGAAAAAAAAATTTTGCCTAAAAAATCTCAAAAACGGTACATAGCAACTAAAAACTGGTGAATATTATTGAAAACCAAAATTTTTTGAGTAGAAAAATTAAAAAAAAATTTTTTTTTTTAAATTTCAAAAACGGTACTTAGAAACCAAAAACTGGTAAATATTAGTAGAAACCAAAATTTTGAGAGAAAAAAAAAAAAAATTGTTGCTTCCAAAATCTCAAAAACAGTACACAACAACTGAAAACTAGCAAATATTATTGGAAACCAAAACTTTGAGAGAAAAAAGGAAAAAAAAATTTTGCTTCAAAAATCTCGAAAACGGTACATAGCAACTAAAAACTGGTGAATATTCGTGAAAACCAAAATTTTTTGAGAAGAAAAACTAAAAAAAAAATTTTTCCTTTCAAAATCTCGAAAACGGTACTTAGCAACCAAAAACTGGTAAATACTAGTGGCAACTGAAATTGCAAGAAAAAATATTGAAAAAAATTTTTTTTTTTCCAAAAAACTCAAAAACGGTACAGTGCAACTAAAAATTGGTAAATATTAGTGCAAGCCAAAATTTCGAGAGAAAAAATTAAAAACAATTTTTTTCTTCTAAAATTTTAATAAGGGTTCATAGACACTAAAAACTGGTTAATATCAGTGGAAACCGAAATTAGAGAGAAAAAATATAAAAAAATTGTTCTCTCAAAATCTCAAAACCAGTACAAATCAACTAAAAACTTGTAAATATTAGTGGAAACCAAATTTCGAGAGAAAAAAATGAAAAAAAAACTTTTTTTTCCAAAAATTTCAAAAACGGTACATCGCAACTAATAACTAGTGAAAATTAGTGGGAACCAAATTTTCGAGAGACAAAATTGAAAAACATTTTCCCTTTTAAAATCTTATAAACAGTACATAGCAAGTAAAAACCAGTAAATATTAGTGGAAACCAGAGTTTTGAGAAAAAAAATTGGAACAAATTTGTTGTTCTTGCGAAATCCCAAAAACGGTACATAGCAACTAAAAACTGGTAAATATTAGTGTATACCAAATTTCGAGAGAAGAATTAGGAAAAATTTATTTTTTTCCAATATCTCACAAACGGTTTATAGCAACTAAAAACTGGTTATATTAGTGAAAAACCAAAATTTCAAAATAAAAATTTAAAAAAATTTCTTTTCTTTTAATACCTCAAAAACGGCATATAGA
>JAUELO010038525.1:0-10437 GCA_032357855.1 Amphibolips quercusostensackenii | reverse complement strand
TAGATGGCGATTTTAAAAACATCTTGACTAAACATGAGAGACAAGCATGGTTGTCAGTGAAAGCTGTTATAGACAATATCTAAGAAAACAGAAAATCCAGAAACTACAAATACTTGATCAATACGATGTTTCAAAACTTTCAGGAAATGAATGTGAATATGTCACTGAAAATTCACATGATGCACTCTCACTTAGACTTCTTTCCAAAAAATATAGAAGCAGTTAGTAATGAACATGGTGAAAGATCATTTTTTATTACTGATAAACCAAATGCTAAACATCGAGAAACATGTAAGGGGAAAAGTTCCTGATCACAAGCAGCAATTTATCATCATTTTCTAACAAGAGCTAACAACATGCAGAATAGATATTTTGAAGACGCAGTTAAATGATTCGCTTTAAGTACGTATAGGCCTTTAAATTGGCAACTTCTTAAAAAAAGACAACTTCTCTGCCATGTATGTTTTGAACGGCGATAACCTGAACGCTAATTGTATTTAAATTTTTTCGGCATTGAGTTACGAAGAGAATGACACCTGGAAAAATAGAAACAAAATTTTTTCAGCTTGATATGCAGTTTTTTGTAAAACCACTTTTTTGTGTTTTTCCTCAGTTTTTCTAGATTATCTCGGCAACTGTACAAGATATCACAGAATAGAGGACAGATTTGGATTCAGCACAAAAAACTTCCTTGAAAATGACGTGTCTCATTCCATGAGCACGTAGGTCACATTTTTTTGACCAGTGTAATCTTAGTAATAATTCTAATAACTTTTTCAAAAAAGAACTAGATCTAAAAGGTATTGTTACTTTTCTATACCAGTCAAATTTCAGAGAATATAAGAAGACTTCTTAGAACATATAAAATACTTAGATAGTGTAAGATCAAACTATAATAATGTTCTTAATGACTATTTATAAAATAATATCAATGAAAATACTACGCACTTTCTTCTATGGGATAAGATTGAAGTTTTACACCAAGTGAACAATCGTACAAAAAAAGCTTTTGCTAAAATGGTCTTTATTAAAAAAACTTGATAATTGTTTTAATGGAAACACTGATCTAGACCATCGTAATAAATCTTTCATTTCTATTCTATAATTTTGCCTATAGAAAATGCATATTGAATTCACAACTTAATAAATATTTTTTACCTTTAAAATTATTGCACATTAAATACAGAAATAAAATTATCTTGCTAGTTTCTACATTTTTTAAAAAACCGTTTTAATACTACATCTATTATGTTACATTAAAAATTGGCGCTCTTCCCTTCTTTTCTATTATACGTTAGGTTAGGTGATCCTTGAAGACATTCACTTTTTCAAGTGTTTTATGGAAGCAGGACTTTATCCAGACAATTTGTTGAAAAATTTAATATGTTGTTATATGAAACTAAGCTGAATTTAATGAAAGAAAGAGTGCGTAAATTGAAAGTTAGCGCTAGGCAAAGAAGCACTGAAGTAATAATGAGACAGAAAGCAACAGAAGGTGGGGTGGGCTTGTATTTAGAGAATGAAAGGCTACGTAAAAGAATACCACATATCGAAAAACAAATAGAAAAGAAGCAAATATCAAAGAGGGAAAAGAATGTAATGATTAAGGGACTGCAAGTATATGGAAAAATGGGAGAGAAAGCGGTTATGAATCTGATGAGTGATACGAGTATAGGGGTACAAGAGAGGGTGAAAGGGGTAAAAAGAGTAGGAAGAATAAAGAAAGGGAGGGAAGGCATGTTTTTGGTGACATTAGGGTGTAAGAAAGATAGATTGAAATGCACAAAAAAAAGTAGTTGAGAGGAACAGCATAGAGACTAGAAGAAGGTCTGCCCTAGTAGAATAGGAGAAGAAAATAGCTGATGGAGCGAAAGAAATGGGCGGAAAGGAAGCAGGTTAATAATAAGAACAGCTCGAATTTGGGTAAGCAGAGATATGTAGATCTGATACAGAGGAACAAAAGAGTTAAGAGCTTAGCAAACTAAGAAAGAAAGGAAAAAGGACGAAGAACACAGAATAAAGAAGAAACGAAAAGCTTTGGGGCTTACGAAATAAAAAAAAGGTTAAAGACAAAGACGAAAGAAGCGAGAGAAGATAAAAATGTCAAAGTGGCGTTCTGAAATGTCTCAGAATTAAAAGACAACGATAAGGGTTTCTGTTGGGAATTTACAGAATGAGACGTAATACTAATAAGTGAAACTTAGGTGGAAGAAAAAGACTGGAATAGCATAGAAAAATTGTTACTGAAAGCATATGTGTGCAAGAAACAAGCAGCGGAAGAGGATGATGTAAAAGTAAAAGAAATGGACAGCATAGTGTCAGGGGTATGAAAGGAAGTGTTCACGAGAAAAAAAAAGTTAGAGTATATAGAAAAAGAGGATAAAACAATGGTGCAATAATAAAAATAGGAAAAGTATTTGTGGATGTTGTATGCGTGTATAGGAAAAGAGGAAAAGAGGGAGGATGAAGAACGATAAGAAAGTGAACAAA
Organism: Amphibolips quercusostensackenii; assembly: GCA_032357855.1. Taxonomy (NCBI): domain Eukaryota; kingdom Metazoa; phylum Arthropoda; class Insecta; order Hymenoptera; family Cynipidae; genus Amphibolips; species Amphibolips quercusostensackenii. The sequence goes on along the minus strand of JAUELO010038525.1, from coordinate 7,947 downwards.
GAAAAAGAAGACGATGTTAGTTCTGATAGAGGAAAGGGGGGCCTAAATGCGGGGACTGGGGAACACGGTAAAAAAGTGTGGGATACAGAAAAGGAGGGCTTTATAAGGGATTTAAAACACAAGAAAAAGTATCGAAACAGTTGAAGGCTACTGGACTTGTTGGGAGAGATAAGATAGTTATTTTATACCAGCGATAACAGAGGTAAGGAAAAAGGGAAATTTACGTACACTGGTATAGGGGAGACCGTAATAGACTGCAATCTATCAAAAGGAAAAATAAGAAAGCTGATGGTTAGATTGCAACTAGTCAACGAGATAGGCTCAGAGCACTTTCGGGTGATCGCGAAATTAAAACGTGAAAGTACAAAGCGTAGCAGGAGGAAGAAGAGAAGAAACGGGAAAAGGAAATTGAAAAATGGGCAGGTTGAAAAACTAAAAGTTAAGAGAATTGATAGAAAAATTAGAAAACGAGGATATAGGGAGTATGAAAGAGAAAGAAATTGAAACACTGCTAAGAAAACTTAAAGGAGTGATTGATTAGGTGAGGTAGGGAGTGAGACCGACAGAAGAAAGAAATGGTGACTTAGGAAAGATTAGTGGGACCAGGAATGCAGGGAAAGTACAGATAGCATGAAGGAGAATGTGAAAAAATTAAGGAAAGTGAAATCGATGAACAGGGAACGAGGAGAAGAAAGAGCATAAATGGCAGGATCAAGATGAAAAAGATGCGAAATATTTCAAGGGTCTTATAGAAGTTGTGAAAAAAAACGGTAGCTGTGGACGAGGACAGCGAAAATAAGATTAGTAGGGAAGGGGTGAATGAGTTAATTTCAAGGCGGAAAAAACACAAAGCCGCAAATAAGGATGGCTTGGAAAATACAGAACTAGAATTCGGAGCATTAAGGTTTAAAGAAGAGATATGGAAGATTTGCAACAAGGTGTGGAAAATAAAGGGAAGCGGGAGGAATGAGCGCGAAAGAACGAAGAAGGAGGTTAGAAGGACAAGTGAAAAAAATGATGTATAATATACAACCAAAAGTGTTTTAGAAAAGGCTAGAGAAGGTTCCATCATCCGTCTCTACACCTCTTCTACTTCCCCATCATATATCTGCAACTCCTCATTATCCTGCTTTTCCATTATTCCTTTCCATACCTTTCATGTCCCTCTTATACACTTCTTTTTTCTCTTATTTAATCATCATCCATACCTGTCCTTCTTTCCTATACTTACTTTCCTTTATACCTACATAACATCCACCCTTTTTCACATATTCCGACTATCCTATACTATCCTTGTTCATTCTTCTCCATCCTCTTCTCTACTTTTTCCCCACCTCCTCATCTTTCCACTTTGCCCCTTCTTTCCCATCATATTCCACCATACCCTTCCCTTTTCTCACTTTTTCACCACTCCTGATCACTCCTGTATAACACGTCTCTTTTCAGCTTTCTCTTTTCCTAAAAATATTTCTTTATTATCTTGAGTCTTTTCAAACTCTGCGAAAGCATTAAATTTCTATTTCAAAATCTTTATAAATCTAAGTCTATTTGAAACATTTTTTAAAAATCTTTTCTAATTTCTGATTATTTTTTTAATTTTTTACAAAACTATTAAATATTTATTCAAATTATTCCCTGTTTTCGAAAAATTTTAGAAACACTATTTAAAATTAAACAAATTTCCTTAAAATTTTTGAGATAATTAGCAACATTTTCAGAATTCCTTTTGCAATATGATGGAATCTTCTTAAATTCTCTGGGAAAATTAATTTTTTTTCGATAAAAAATAACTAGAAATTTTTCCAAAAATGTTCAAATTCATTTTTTTTGTCTAGAACCTTTAAAAACCCTTAAACAACTTCTAAACCTTTTCAAATTTTCTATTTCTTACCGGGATTTTGAGGGAAATTTTCTAATATTTCGAAACCTTTCAGAAATTTTAAAAAACTTCTTTTTCCGAAAGCTTCAGAAATCTACATGTTGCTTGAAGCATTTTTGTAACTTCTGAAAATTTGAAACATTTTCGAGACTTTTTGAAACTCAGGTTCAAATAAAAATTCTTACCAACGCGTTTATGAGTAAGTGAAGAGGATGAAGACGTGAGAATTTTCTGAAAATTTTTTGACGTGTTAATGATAATAATAATATAATATCAAGAACTAAATATATTCTTTGGTCATATTTTTCTCAAAATTGCTCAAACTGTCTGGTAAGTAATATAATGCATTATTATACATACCAGCAATGACCTGGCTTTGTTATCAGTAAAACCTTTAAAATTATAAATACATGTTGTGAGCCATAAGAAGATTATAGACGTTATCATTTTAAAGATCATTCTTGACATAAAAAAAGGATTCTGTAGGAGAAAAAAACATTTTGTTTAAAAAAATACGAAAAAGTGCAATTTTTTATAAAAGTTATGTTTGAAAATGACGATTTACATCGTTTTGTGTTCGGTTCTTGAGAAAAAGTTTTTTATAAAATTTAAAATGAAATCTGTATTAATCATTCACTCAATACCACTTTTCTGCCCTATCCTTACCTTTTCACTACCTCTTTCTTTTATATTTTTCTTCTAGATCTTCTTAGTTCCTTTCACACCATACCTCTCCATCCCCTCATACCTCTACATCCCTACTGCGCTCCTCTTCTCTTTAACACACCTCTTTCTTTTTTTTCACCATTTAAAATATTTTATAATTTGATTTCAGACATTCGTGTTGATCACGTACGTTTGGTATTCTTGTCCCTTTATTTCCCAACACCTACTTTCTTACAATGCTCTAGTTTCCGCTCCTTTTCGCTCGTTTCTCACCACCCTTTTCCACCCCTTTTTTTGCACTACCCTTTTTCTTGTATACCATTCTTCTAGATCTCCTCCTCTTCTTCTCCACGATACATTTCGATCCTCCTTATACTCCTTTCCTCTTATCCACACCTTTCTTCCTTTTTCTTTGTCGTTTTGAATATTTTATTATTCATTAATCAATAATTATTAGGCAAATATGTTAACATTTATATGAAATAAAAAATTCTGAACCTAAAGCAAACATACTTGGTATCCACGTACGTCAGGTTCTCTCCTCTATTCATTTTAATTTCTACCTTTCCCACCATCCCCTATTTTCTGCTTATTTCTCATTGCCCTTTTTCTGTCCCACCTCTTCTTTTTTACCAGCCCCTTCTTTCATACTATTCTTCTAGATCCCCTTGTCTCCCGTTACACTATACGTCTTAATCCCCCCATATCTCTACATCCCTATTGAGCTCACCTTCTTCTCACTATACCCTATCTTTGCTTTCTTTTCATCGTTCGAAATTCTTTGTAATTACTTCAAAAATAATATTCAAGCATATCTATTTATGTTTATAAAAAAGGAACAATACTAAACCTAAATCAAACATGTGTAGAGCCCACGTATAGTTGATTCTCTTCTCCCTCGCCTACCTTCTTTTTCCTCACTTCACACCTTTACTACAATCCTTTACCCCCTCCCCTTATTTATCATCATCTCCTCCGTCTTTATCCTCCTTTTCTGGTCATTTTTACCCTGTCTTAATCTTACTCTTACTCATTCTCTTACTACCAGTCTCTTTGGAACTTTTTCACTATCATCCTGTCTCTTTTCCGACTCCCATGGTCATGCAACGGAAGGGCACCTGAACGGAACAGTCCTATCGGTATTAAGTCAATAATTTTGACGTTCAAATTTTGTTGAAAATTTTTTGTAATTAAATAACAAATCATTATTAAGCAAGTATGATAATATTTATATGACAGAATACTTATACTCTATTATTCGCGTCACTGTTTTCCCACTATTCTTAACCACCCTTTCCTTCTTTCCTATCTTTCTGGTTCTTTGTATGCTTTCCTTCCATCTCCCTACTTTCACCCTATATCACTATAACCCATCTAGTCCTTTCCTCTCCCTCATCTCCGTTCCCCTGGATCTCCTTCTCACACCCTCTCGGTATAAAGTACAGCAACCGGACACCGAACTGAAATTCTACCTATTTTTGCTCGGGCCTACGGAACCCAAAATATTAAAAAAATTTCAAGATAAAATATGTAAAAATGAAACTAATAAAATCTTATGATTTTAAAACCAGCGCAATTTCTATTTTTACATATATAAGTTCATGTAAAATAATTTAACTTGAATAATCTCAAATAAAAAATGTTGAATAATTTTTAAATCAGAAATATGTTCAAAAAAGAGAAAAAAAAGCTATAAAGTTATAACCATGATCAAATAAAGCTTTAAAACATTTTTAATCTAAATTACTTGAGATCCTAATTTATACATTGCGACAAGTCAAAACTGAAACCTCACAATTTAGAATAATTTAAAATTTGAGGAATCGTAAATAAACTTAGCTCTAGATTATCAAAAATATGCAAGATTTGAAAAAGATATTGGAACAAGAAATTAATAATCTTTAAGCGATCTACAAATTTAGTTACAAAAGTTTTAGTTTGAGAAGCATAGTTGTTGTTCTTAACATAAAAAATTGTATTATAAATAAAAATTTGAATTAATACCCCAAGATTTAGCAACACGTTTCGCTAGTTCAACAAAATGAAATTGGGTTCATAATTACATTTTTTCGGGACAACAGAACAGGTTAACGAAGTTGTCTTGTTCCAAATAACATGCTTTCCATGGTATGCATAATATACAGCTTTGTTTACTTTTGAAACATATTTTATTCCATATGATCAAGGCGATAAACTTAACAGAATTTTCTTGGCATAACTATGGCAACTCCCTTGTTAGGATCCTTTCTCAGAGTCAAGAAGAAGTATGTCAGGCCTTAAGTGAGCTACGGAAACAATCGTCGAGGATATGAAGATTCAGTACCGCATTGTGCCTTTAAATGTAAATCGTTCGCGCATGAGTTGGAAAACTAGATATTGTGTGTTCTAGATAATCAGGCTCTGCTTGACAGGCTCTGCTGCTATCATCGGGAATGCCTTAGCTCAAAATGTGGTGACGGTATGTCTAAGTCGAAATGACACCGCCTTGGCATGCAAAATAAAACCCTATGTGCTTAACTTCAATCCAGGTGATTCGAAGAAAGCAAACGTTAGCTCATCCGATATGACCCTCCACATATCTGTGAAAGGTACCGTGCATCTTCTAGTTAAAGATCTGCTCACGAAAGTTTTTCTCCTATGCTTTCTTAATCTGGGCCTTCAGGAGTGAGCACTAAAGATGGATAAGATTTAATGCATTTTGCTTACTCCAGATATTGAAGTCAAGGCCAAGTGTTTCAGCAGCCTCTTCCGCTGCTTTACACAGAAACGCTCCTTTGCCCACTTATTCGTACTTCCTGACCATTTTAAGAAGAGAGTCTCGTCAATTTGCGATTAAATATGCTGTGCCCAAAATAATCCTGTTATAAAGACATTCGAGATTCAGTATTCCGCGACCACCTTAGTGGCGTCAGATGTAGAGTCGCGGACCAAAAGACTTAATGTGCATAATTTTGTTTATCTGCATAACCTTACGTGGTCAGATATCAAAAGATCTGAGCTTATCATGCGTCCAAGAAACCACTTTGAATGAATAAGGTATTACCGCGACGAAAAGCATGTTGATTGCAGATACCTTGTTCCTCGTCGACAGTTTGCACGACCAAATCTGCCGGATAAGACGTTTGAATCTGGTTCGAGAAGTATGCATTATAAATGTCACGTCCTTAATGCGGCTCAATGGCACGCCCAGGTATAGGTCACTAAAGCACCACGGTTTCGTATAGCGCTTGTGTCAGCAAGCTCAGGGTTTTCGGGGATGCTATTGAGTTTTCCTTGCTTGAAATAAGCCTTGGCGCATTTTTCTAGCCCAAATTCTATTCCAATCTCCTAAGTGTATTTTTTGACAATCCATAGAGCTAGATGTACTTGCTGCATAGTTTGAGCATTTATCTTTAGAAAATCCATGTGAAATATAGGAGTGACTTTATGCTTTTGATTCAAAGGTTTGTCGCAGAAGTAACCTTCGAAATAGCAGAGTGCGAGAGATGGTGGCTTTTTTGCTTTAAAATGCAACAATTTGATTGAATTTTTTTCTGAAATATATTTTTGTTTGTTTAACATTAAATTATTCTGTTAAAAATTAACTTTTTTGTTGCGAAGGCACATAGACAATTGATTTATTTTTCTTTGAAGATTCATTATTCTAGTTAGAAATTTATTCATTTAGTAAAAAATTTAACTATTTATAAATTCAGTTTTATCTGAAAGCTAACTTTTTCAAAAAAAAATTTAACTATTCTGTTCTAAAATCAACTGTTTGGTTGAAAATTCTTGTAGTTTGTTGTAATGTAATGTATTTTGTTGTAACTTAATTTTTTTGAAGATTTAATCATTTTGTTCAAAATTTACTTTCATTGTTAAAAATTCAACAATTTTGCTGAAAAGTCATCCTTTTTAGATGTAAACTGGTTTTCTGAAAGCTCGCCTTTTTTTCCTGAAAATTTAACAATAATATTTTTTTTCCATGATAATTTTTTTTAAAGTTTTGATTACTGTGATGCAAAGAAAACTTTTTTTTAAATCTACAGCTTTGTGTAGAAAATTTAATAATTTTGTTAACAAGCAGTTTTTTAGGTTAAGAATCTAACTGTTTTGTTGAAAATTCGTCTTCTTGACTAAAAATTTAGCAACTTCATTAAATTTTTTTCTTGAACAAAATTTTTTTTGTCAAAGATTCAAATATTTTATTACAAATTAACTTTTTTGTTGAAATTTTGCCTATGCTGCTAGAAAATTCAATAATTTGGTGAATTTCTTGTTGATAGAATTTTGTTGTTGCAGATTTAACTATTTTGTTAAAAATTAGATTTTTTTTTTAATCAACACTTTTTAGTCAAAGGCTTAAAAGTCTTGTTGAAAACTCTTTTTTTTTTGCTTAAAAATTTAAGAAGTTGATTAAATTTTTTTTCCTTGAACAAAATTCTTGGACGGAAGATTCAATTATTTTGTTATAAATTCAACCTTTTGTTGAAAATTTTAGAATTTTGTTATAAAGTTATATTTTTTTGATAAAAATTCAACTGTTTTGTTAAAAACTCGCCTTTTTGCTTAAAAATTTCTCAATTTGATTACATTTTTTTCATCAAGTTCTCTTGTTGCAGATTCAATTATTATGTTAAAAATTAACTTTTTTTGTTAATAATCCCACAAGTTAGTTATAGAGTAATGATTTTTAAAATGGAAATTCAACTGTCTTCTTGAAAACTATTTTTTTTTGCTTGAAAATTGAACAATTTTGATTGCATTTCTCCCTAAATAATTTTTTTTGTTAAAAATTCAACTGTTTACTTGAATCTTTTGGATGAAATCTTATTTGCTTTTCATTTAAATTGAAATCTTTGTAGTTGAAATATCAACTTTTAAATTTTTCATTGAAAATATATCTTTTTTGGTCCAAAATTAAACTATGTTGTTAAAAATGCACTCTTTTATTCTTTTAATTTTTTTTTTTTTTTGTAAAAATGGCAGTGCTCATCTACCCGATATATCTGAGGCGGAAAATTTCCCATAGAATCGATTAATAACAGAATAAATTATTTATGGTGTTTTGCAACCAAAAAATTGGTTTGTTTATGAATTGTGACAATATTAATTCGTGTAAGAGTTAATTAACAAATTTTTTCTTTTTATCAGTGAAAGAACAGAGACCAAGGTCTATATAATTTAGAATAAGCACATTGTAATATTTATTCACTTCGACGGTTTTTTTAAGTAATACTGAAATTAAGTAATAAAATAGGGATCAGTACATACAGCAGAAAAATTCTTTAAATTTATCAGTTTTTGTACAAAATCTAACAAGGAAAAATGAAGATCTTTTTTAAAACACTTCTCCTTACCTTCGTTGTTGTTAATAATTTTTGTGGTAAGTGTACCAAATAGAATAATAATTTTTGTGTAAG
>JAUELO010038514.1:0-10438 GCA_032357855.1 Amphibolips quercusostensackenii | reverse complement strand
CACATCTAAAATTTTGATTTATTAGGAACCATTTATACTATTTTCAGAAGAAACTGAAACATATTTACATATATTATTTTAAAAAAAAAATTGAACTATATAATAATAATAATAGGGGTACTTTAAATGAAGTAAACTTTTTTATACAAATTATATACAATATTTACTTATACAATAAGCTTTAAGTGAATAATCGATTTATGTTATTAATTTTTTCAAAAACTAACGTTTTCCCTTTATTTAATTTAATATTATAAAAAATCGGTCGATGAAATTTAAAAATTCGAATTCTAAAGCAAAACATTTTTCCATTTGAATTAATAAAACCTGAGATGAAAATTGAAACGTTATTTATAATTTATAATTTATATACATATAATTATATATAAAACATTATATATAATTTATAATTCTATTTATAATTAAAGTTTCATTTGAGAGTAGAACTCTCTTAAATTTTAAACTTTTAAAATTGAATTTTAAAAGTTTTTTAATTAAAAAATGTTGCATTTAAATGCTCAATAATTTACGCGTATAAAACGGAAGCTAGTAACACTTTTCATGTGATGACACGATGCCTTACATTATTTCAAATTTTAAATTATGTTTGAAATTTTTTAGAACTTCTAAACATCTTTTAAAGCGATTCGGACTTTTCCTAAAACTTGTCCAAAATTTTTTCCTACATTTTTTTTTTATCCTGATAAATGAAAAAAATACATATTCCACATGCATTTTTGATAATTTTGTAAATATTTCTAAATCTTTTAAATACTGTCTTGAAATTATTCTTTCAGCATAAAAATCGTTTTCAATTTTCCTAGGAATCTCAAGGAAATGTTTTTTATTCCTCTGAAACCTTTCACAATTTTCAAAAAGCTTTTATTTTTTTTCAAAATTTTCAGAAATCTATATATTGTTTTAAATTAGGCCGTGGGCAATTGGCACAAAAATTTCAGTACGAATAGCCGGATTTTGTCAGTACACGTAGGCACTTCGTTTAAATTATTTGAAATCATTTCAAATTTTTAATCAATTTTTGATTTTTTTTAAACTTCTCAACATCCTTTCAACTTACTCGAATTTTTTCTAAGAATAATAGGAGTTCAATTGATAATTCATATATCCAAATTCAATAATTTGACTTACAAATAAAATTTTTATGAATAGAAAAATTAAAATTGTAACGTTCAAAGTTAAGTTTTTTATGTTTCGTTTTGATTCTTTACTTTATTATAACTGATTTTAAATAAACAGTTTATAAATTTTAAATAAACAATTTATTAAGTTCTAATCGGGCTTTTACACTTGTTTATTTAATAAGACCTGAGAGTACAGTTCAATGATAAAAATCATTACTTAATTTGTACTTACAGTTGATCAACCAAAGCTGTTTTTTATTCAAAATCTTCGATTTCAAACACTTCTAATTTTTAATTGTTTAAGTCTTTAAAACTGCATTTTACAATTCTTTAAATGAAACTGTAGGCTTAAAAATTAAAACCTAAAATGAAAAATTCGTTAAGTGAAAGATTTTCGTAATATGCATTCTAAATTGATTAATATAATAATTTAAAAAGATAAAAATTTAACTGATTATTTAAAAAACGGTTAAAGTCAAATCTGGACAGATTGTTCTCTAAATATTTATAAAATCCCCGGTCAAAAAATAAATTCACTGTCGTTTCCCGCTCATTTCTCGATTTTCCGGTCTAGCGGCCACCTTGATTAATGTATACAGAGTACAGGCCTTATTTGAAATTTCATGGAACAAAAATCAACTCAAAACCTCGAAATAGCCAAAAGCCAGAGAATGAGAGAAAAGGAAACGTGGAGTTGGGAGAGCTCGGATTCGTCCTCGTGCATTTTCGGCTGGTCTTCGCAACTCATAATAGAGCCGACTCACCGACACGCTATGCTTGCATGTTTTCTCCCAGAAGGGAACGTGGTGGGGGCCGAAAAATCCCACGTTCTGGAGACTCTGGTATACGAGGATACTTGTTTTCGGTGAAAGATGTTTGAAGAGAAGACAGGCTTATGTTTATTTATTTATAAATAAATAATAATAATAATTTAAAAAAAAAATCGTTCATTATTGCATGGTAAAAAATTAAGTGAAAAAACCCTCATGAAAGTGTCTTTTTGTAGAAAATGGAAATTTAAGATTTTGGGTTGGAATTTAAGTGATACTTAAGTGCTGTAAAAAGTGCCACATAGTTTTATTTTAGAGCTTTGTCTTTAAAGAAAAAGCGTTTTATTATTTTACTGTATTAAAAAACTGTTAGAAAGAGAAATATGGTCAGAAAAAGGTTAAAAAAAAAGTAAGAGGTTAGAAAATTAAAAAAAAAGAAGATCAGAGGCAAGTGCAGGAGTCAGCCATCTGGCTTTGAAACACCAATCTTTTTATTTTACCATACTAAAGATGAGAATTTTTAATGCAAAAAGCCTATTTTCGGAAAAATGTTGGTTATCTAGATCTGTACTGCAACCCTTCAAATGTACATAAAGTTTTAAAAGATTTCAATCATATAAATCAAACTGTTCACAATTATTTAACAATTGTAAATACAACCCGTTTTAATATGAAAGCATTTTTAGTTAAAATAGTATATTTTTAGGGCCCTAAAATAACAAATGAAAATTATTAAAAAATAAAAAGGAAATTCTAGTATATATATATATATATATATATATATATATTTTTCATAATTATTTTCAGTTAAATCTGAACGGAATTTAATTTAATTAAAGAATTATAAATATTTATTTGCTTATTAATTTTTATCTACCTCGATCGCCGGGTGAGACAGAGTTCTAACTACTCTAGTTATCATGAATATCAGCAGAAAACTATATTATCTGCTGAAAATCATTTCGGCGACAACGCCTCTTTCGTTTATTTTACTCATGACACCTACTAAGAGGGGATAGATACTTTAGCGTGTGTATAGAGAAGTAGAGCAGGGTGGCTCAAGATTTTCGCCGACAGCGCCGTCTACATTTATCCTCCCCTACTTATAATTCTATTCCCACTTTGCCGCCACTTCCCGCATCTAGGTGTATAATATCTTGGGCTAGAGCTCTGACCCGGTTATATTACTTGGAGAACGGTAAAGAGAATTAGAATATTACTGAGAATATACCCGAGAAATAAATTCATCGTGATTTTATGGAAATTCTTGAATTTATTTTAATTAATAAAAAATTGCATTTTTTTCTTAACTTGGAACAATTTTTTAATGTTAAAAACATATTTCACGTATAAAATTAGCACCCGATTCAGTATTGGAAATGAAAAACACTCTTCAGAATTTTACGAGCTTGGTCCTTCGAAGTATTCGGTTCAAGGAAACAAAGCGCATCCTGTGCGGTCTGGTCCACAAGAGACTTTCCAGATACTTGAGACTGGCCAAGTCTGGCGCACATGTGTAAGTCATAAAACCCAACCCTCTCGAGAAAGACTTTTTCAGCCTTTTCAGCGCAAATTAAAGACCCCCTTTTTTGTATCAACTCCATTAGTTTTTCGTTTCCGAATTCTCGGAAAAGCGTGAAAAAACTTGTCCTGAAAATTCCAGAATTTTATGAGCTTCAGCAGGGACGATTGAGAGGTCCTTTTGTAAATTAAATTCTAGAAAACAGGTATTGACTCTGAGACTCAAGGAAGGGACACACTGTGACTTGCGATAGGAAACTAATCTATTACAAAAGCTAATTGATATTATTAATTTGAAACTTTGAATTATTATTATCGTTGTTATTATTATCTTTGATCTTTAATTCATTTACTTATTTACTTGTTTTTACAGGTTTATTACAAAATTATTGAAATCAGTCCTCAGTTAGATAACTATTACTGTTTGAATTAAAATTCGTTGAGAAAATGAGCGATTAGATATTTTTGAAAGGATTAGGTATCTAGGTTATAATAAATTTAGATTAAAATATTATTATTCTTTTTGTGTTTGTTAACAAAATTATCGATTTACTTTCAACTAAACAATTTATGTATGCTAGATTATACTATTTTAAATATATGTTTGATGAGTTAGAGCGAATCAGAGATTGATCGTAATTATTAAAGTTATACATTAACTAAGAAAAGGAAAACTTATATTTTTAAAGTATCAGGAGTTTAGGGAAAAATAGAAGAAAGCATTGGAGCAGAAGCGAACGAAACGAAGAAGAGGCTTAATCCTAGTGCTCAACACCCTTTTGGTGGAGGGGCGAGGACCCACAGCAGCCACTGCGTGGGCGAGGATCATCACTTGATCTCTGCGCTTCAAACCGTACGGTTGTTCTCTCATTGTAAAAACGCCGAGACTCGAAATACAAAGTTCATCTTAATTTTAAATACTCAAAATTTAGTCTTTTTTTTGTATTTAATTTGAAATTAAATAATAAAATATTTTTTATCAGACTTTCAGCACAACGCAAGGCGATTTCTAGTTCCTCGCATCAAGGGCTCGGATTCCTCTCGGCGGTGAAGTTCGCCGGACATCCTTGGCACAACACATATGTTCTTAGCAGGCTAGGTCAACTCCTATGGGCAAAAACGGCAAAGTCAGGAAATGGGGCGTGCGGTCCAAAAGGCAGAGATGGGTACAGAAATAGTTCACTGCCCGACACAGATGGCGTTCGCGCTTTTCTGAAACTGGGGCGCCGGGCGCAGAGAAAGAAATGGCCGCATACATTTTCGGCATATTGCAATAATTTGTAAAAGTCTTAAGCAGTGTTATCGAATGTATTGACGGAATGTATTAAGAGATATACGCCCATAATTTTAGACCAAAAAATTTATTTTGAAATTTATAAACATTTTAATGGTTAAACTTTTAACCTCATTTTTTTAGTTTGATAGTTAAAGGACATGGCGTGCTTTAACACTTCAGGTCGACAATTTGGCGGCAGTATTAAAATAAAGCAAGTGAGAAACAGAACCATTTTTCCCCCGCATAGTTGACCAAGCCAGAGGAAGCCACCAGGAAAAAGTATCAAATTCGTTTGTTGATCATTTATCCTCATTAATCAATTATTTTTTTCAAAGTTCAAAATTAAATATTCGAAAGGTTACATAGACAGCGTACCAAAAATGATAAAAGCTATTATATTGATTGGAGGACCCTCAAAGGGTATGCTATTTTCATCTTACATTCTAATCTCATTTTTAAATAGTCACTTATAATTTTAAAACAGCTGTATAATAGCTAAGCCTTGTCCTTTCGAGTCCTCTTTTTTTTAAAAATGTCCTTTCTGGACAAAGTAGCATGTTTTTTCTTAAACATAGTAAAAAATGGAAGCGCAATGTTCAAAAACGTTTGTTTGTAATGACTACCAAAAATAATTTCGTTCTGAAAATAAAACCTAATTTATAGAAATAAAATCATTCTATTGAACATCCCTACTAAAAAAGAAGTCAAGATTCGTCACAAGTGCCCCAGGGGACCAGGTGAACGCAAGCTTCACGCTACAGCATAACAATAAAGTAACCTTAAAGTAACCTTAAGGAATCTCGAATTTTAATTAATTAAAGAAACAAAATAAATATCTAAATTGTTACAATTATAATTGTACGTTAAAATTTACGTTAGGAGGTAATGAAGTAATTGCAAAAGGTTTATTTTTCAACGTTAGAAATTAAAAATACATAGTGGCTGTTATTAAAGTCTGCTTCAGAAGTAGACTTTAGGGTTACTTCATGGTTATGCTGTAGCTTGACGCTTGCGTTTAGCTGGTCTGCCAGGGTGGTCAGAAAACTTTTTTAAATACAATGACAAATCAGACAAATCAATATTTGTATTTAAAATACTAATTTTTCGAGCTGGAAAAGGGAAGGGCGAGTCAAATATTACAAATGGGCATAACTGCCTTACTCTTTAAAAAAGTGTATTAATATTATAAGTCAGTCGGTCTTGAAGTAAGGAATCTTTTCCGTTCTTGCATAAATTTTGAATTATGTTAAGAAAAAATGTTGTACTATAAAAAACCGTTTTTTTCAAATATTATGCATAACTATAGCTTCTTTACTCTTCAATAAAATGTATCAATATTATAGCTCAATCGATTCATTTCGAATCAACACAACATTTCTATTTTTACATCAACTTTAAGTTATATGAGAATGAGAAAATTTTTACTATAAAAATCGATTTTTAATATCATATAAATGACCATAACTTCCTTACTCTTCAATAAAATGTATGAATATTATAGGTCAATTGACTCATCTCGAACCAAGAAATCTTTTACATTCTTGCATCAATTCTGAATTATGTTAATGAAAAAAGTTTTACTATAAAAAACTGTATTTTCAAGTATTATGCATTACTATAGCTTCCTTACTCTTCAATGAAATTTATCAATATTATAGATCAAGCGATTCGTCACAAATCAAGGAATCTTTTTTATTCTTGCATTAATTTTGAATTTTGTTGAAGAAAAAAGTTTTACCATAAAAAAACGTATTTTCAAATATTATGCATTTCCATAGCTTTCTTATTCTTTAATAAAATGTATCATATTATAGGTCAATCGATTCGTCTCGAATCAATGCATCTTTTCTATTCTCGCATCAACTTTATGTTGCGGATTAGAACATTTCTACCACAAAAATCAGTTTTTAATATAATATAAATGACCATAACTTCCTTACTCTTTAATAAAATAGGTTAATATTATAGGACAATCGATGAAAACAAGCCCTCCGAATTTCACATATTTATGTGCAACCGTTTTCAAGTTATCGTGTTCACAAAAAAGTTTAACATCCAAACACACGCACACACACGCTGACACACATCCGGACAGTTGCTAAGAACATTGCAGCAGACATTTTTAAATTAAGGAACGTTTTATCAAATGAATTAAACAAATTTCGAAAATGTTATCATTACAAAGCTTCCTCTGTGAGGAAGCAAATAGAATGCATTAAGTTACACGTCTGTTTGTACTATAATATTCTTACTGTAAGTAAACAAATCTGTAACAAATATTGTAGATGTTATTGAACACTTATTTCTAATAATAATAATTGTTGTTGATTCACTGCTACTTATGCAGAGTTAAACCATACAAATGAAGTAAAGTGTTAAAAATTTTGGTTATGATACGAGCACATTTTGCATGGAAGGAAATATGCAAGAAATTCATAATGGGATGTTTGCAACAATCAATAGAGCTCTTATCACATTATTTCACCTGTCGAGATAAAAATATCTCGACTAATGTTACTAATTATTTTAAATTAAAAAGTTCAAATTAAATAATGAAATGCACGCCAATAATTTTATTTAAATATTTCAAACGATTCCAAAAATGATTTTCGAGAAATATTAAAAAGTGACGTTCTAAACACGACAAATGTGGAGAAAAGTTAATATCTCTGTATAATTTATATATAACAAATTAGGTAAATAATTAAGTATGTACAAGTAATTGTAGTTGAATTAAATGTATAAATAAATTTTTTTCTATAATATATTTTTTTGTAACCTATATATATATATATTTTTTTTCTTCATATACAGGGTGTCCACGCTGGGGCTTACATACACGGAGAACTTAAATGCTACTCAATTTGCACGAAAGCAGGAAAGAAGCCATTCTACAGAAGCATATTTAAATTTTTCAGTTTGAAAGTTGCATTCGGATCGGCCGTTCGGTCAACTCCGCCCATCTTTGGATCAAGTTTATCATAGTTTTCGAAGTTACGTTATAAATTTTAAATTGATACCAGTGTCAAAAAAAATATAGGTTATTTTAAATGGTAATTACAAATAATGAAAGTGCTTAATTAATAACGAAGTGAGACATGTGAACTGAAAAGGGAATTTAGATTTGTTTTGTGACAACAACTTTATGGAATAGCTGCAGAGTGACAAATACTGTGCAGTGATGATATTCTGTTTCCAGAGGGGGAAGAGCTAATAGTTTATAACTCTTATTTGCGTCATAAAAAGGTATGTCATGACTAGACAGAATATGTTTTAAACTAAGTGAATGAAATGTCAGGTGCAAAAACTTCAATATAATATTAATCACCCTTAGTTACAGCGATTAGGGCAAAGAGGTGAAACGGAACATAACCTTGAAATAATGACAGACTGTCCCGGCATGTTCATCATATTTTCTACGGAACGCGAATTCATAATTGATTACCAAAGGAGTTATTTGTGGTTTGTATGTTTATTACTGACAGTGTTGGCAGTACTAATTCAAACATTAATTACTTATTATCAATTGTAATAAATAACACATTACATCTGATTGTAATAATTGATTTCCGTTGCTGTTTTACTTAGATCAATCCTAGAAGAAATACCCATCAGAAAATACAGATGGAATTAGTGCATTTTAGCATGCTGAATAAGAACAATCTCCAAAATAAATTTCAAACTCGCCGTTGATCGCATCGACATATCTTTCTGATACACCCCTATCGAGATATGGTATTTAGAGATAGCGGTTTCTAAAATACCAAAGTTACTAAAAACATTATAATTAAAATTCCTGAAAGTGATATCGCTTCCAGATATTTTTATGAAACACTTCCATCATCATCGAGTTTTAAAATTTATTTAAGGGAATTACCTGACCCCAATTTTGTGATGAAGTGCAGAGATAGTAATTTCTAAATAATAAAGTTCCATGAACTTTATTAATTAAAATTCAGGCAAGTCATATCGCTTGCAGATATCTTTCTAAGATATTCTCATTATCATGAAGTTTTTGAATTTATTTTAGATAATTATCTGACTCCAATTTCAGGATGAAGTGCAGGAATAGTAATTTCGAAAATAATAAATTTTCATAAGCTTCATTGATTAAAATTCAGGCAAGTTATATCACTTCAAGGCATCTTTCTGAGATACCCTCATCATCGCAGAGTTTTTAAATTTATTTTAGGGCTGATCAAATTCCAATTTCGAGATAAGGTATTCAGAGATATCGATTTATAAATTACCAAAGTTACTCAAAACATTATAATTAAAATTCCTGCAAGTGATACCGCTTCGAGACAAATTTCTGAGACACTCTTATCATGATGGATTTTAAAAATTTATTTTAGGAAATTATCTAACCCCAATTTTAGGATGAAGTGCAGAGACACTAATTTCTAAAAAAATAAAGTTTCATAAAGTTTATTAATGAAAACTCAGGCAAGTCATATCGCTTTGAGATAACTTTTTCAGACACTCATCATCATAAAGTTTCTAAATTTAGATGATTTTTTAAAATAAATTTAAAAACTCCGTGATCATGAGAGTGTCTCAAAAAGATATCAGAAAGCGATATGACTTGCCTGAATTTTAATTAATAAAGTTTATGGAACTTTATTGTTTTAGAAATTACTATCTCTGCACTTCATCCCAAAACTGGGTTTAGATAATTCCCTAAAATAAATTTAAAAACTCTATGATGATGAGAGCGTCTCATGAAAATATCTGGAAGCGATATCTCTTGCAGGTATTTTAATTATAATGTTTTTAGTAACTTTGGTATATTAGAAATCGCTATCTCTGAATACCTCATCTCGATAGGGGTGCATTAGAAAGATATCTCGAAGCGATCAACGACCAGCTTGAAATTCATTTTGGAGATTGTTCTTATTCAGGAAGCTGAAATGCACTAATTCCATCTGTATTTTCTAATGGGTATTTCTTTTATGATCGATCTACTAAAAAAAAGCAACGGAAATCAATTATAAGAATCAGATGCATTGTGTTATTTATTACAATTAAACATTAGTAATTAATGTTTAAATTACTACTGCCGACACTGTCAGTAATGAACATACAAACCACAAATATTTTCTTTGGTAATCAATAATGAATTCACATTCCGTAGAAAATATGATAAACACGCCGGGATGGTCTGTCATTATTTCGAGGTTATGTTGCGTTTCACCTCTTTGTCTTAATCGCTGTAACTAAAGAGGATTGATATCATTTTTAAGTTTTTGCATGTGATATTTTATTCACTTTGTAAAAAACATATGCTGTCCAGTCATGATATACCTTTTTATGACGCAAATAAGAGTTACAAACAATCTACTCTTCGACCACTGGAAACAGAATATCATCACTTCACAGTACTTGTCAATCTGCAGCTATTCCATAAAGTTTTTGTCACAGAAAAAATCTAAATTCCCTTCTTAGTCCACATGTCTTATTTCATTATTAATTAAACACTTTTATTATTTGTAATTACTATTTAAAATAACCTATATTTTTTGACACTGGTATCAATTTAAAATTTAGAACGTAGCTTTGAAAACTATGATAAACTTGATCCTAAGATGCATAAAGTTGACCAAACGACCGATCCGAATGCAACTTTAAAACCGCGAAATTTAAAAATGTCCCTGTAGAGTGGCTTCTCTTCTGCTTTTTTCTTGCAAATTGGGTAGCATTCAAGTTTTCCATGTATGTAAGCCCCAGCG
>JAUELO010038488.1:0-10438 GCA_032357855.1 Amphibolips quercusostensackenii | reverse complement strand
TTGTAATTACGTAGCAAACTTTGTGGGAATTGTTTGTGTTGAATAAACATCAGCTTGAATCAGTATAAAACTAAGTGCCTGAAAAAGATGATTTTTTTGCATAGCTTTTTTCCTAATAAAAAAAGATACATTGTGGTTTTACAAGATTAAAATCGTCAAAAATTTAACTAATCACGATTTAAATTTCACATATTCTATTAGGAAAAAGTAAGCAACCAAAGATTAGTAGATAGAAAAAAATATAATAAGGACTGTATATAATAATTGAAAAAGGTTATAAAATGCAAAATGCGTGTGACACAAAAATTTTATTAAAATGACGTATTTGTGTAGCATTTTCAACACTGTTGAAACAATAGCATGGTCATATTAAGAAATTATAAACGTGATGCAGGTTAATTCTCACTTAGAAACATTGCTTCTCGACGGTTTGAACAAAGATAAAAACAAAAATTTTTAAAATATATTTTTAAGGTTTTTTACAGAAAATCGCAATGATTCAAAGCTGCATCTAAGAATATTTAAAAAATCTGTAACGTATTTAATATGCTTACTGAGGGTTTATATTTATATCATTTGTTATGAAAATGAAGCAAGAGTGCTTATGAACAATAAACAATGTTATATATGTCACGCATTGATTTTGCAACAGTTTTAAAAAAATCGTGACACTGGTCCTTACTAATGCAAAACTATCTGTGAATTTGATCGCAAGTGTTTCTGCTTCATTAGTATTTATATTTATACTCGTATGGTGCTCATTTAACGAGCACTTTGCTTCCCGTTAGCAAATGTATTTGCTTCTGCATAGAGAAAGCATCAGCGATTTTGTAAATAATACACAAACTAAAGTTTTCATATTCATTAATTTAATAATAGAAATTTACGAAAAATACAAAATTACAAAGAAATACAACAAAATTTCAAAATACAATGAGAAATCAGACAAATGAAATTTATACTATTTCAAATGGTAATTTTTTGATCTGGAAAAGGGGAGGGGGAAATTCTGTCGCAACCTATGCCTTTTCCAGTTTTATGATTTTTTTACGAGAATTGTCAGAATTATTTTATTTGGAAATTTATGATCTAAAAGTCTTTTCGATTTATGCATCGACATCGAATTGTGTTGGTGAACAAAGTTTTTCTGTTTAAGACAGATATTTTAAATATTATGAATAAGCATAATTGCCTTACGCTTCAAAAAAGCTGATTGTTATTAGTTAAATCGATTTGTCTCGAATCAAGGAATCCTTTCCGTTATTGCATTAATTTTAATTATGCTAATGAAAAAAGTTTTATCATAAAAACCCGTATTTTCAAACATTATGCATTACCATAGCTCTCTTACTCTTCAATAAAATGTATCAATATTATAGGTAAATCAATTCGTCTCAAATCAGCATATGTTTTCTATTTTGACATCAACTTTAAATTTTGAAAAAAAGAAAGTTTTTAGCCGAGTCTCAATGTACGGACAGTCCGTACGTTTGTGTATGTTTATAACGTTGGCGAGTCTAAAAGGAAGGACTTTTACAAGGGGAAGGGGGACTTGGAAAAGAGAAGGGGGCGTGGCTTGTTTCCGGACGTATAGACACTACCAAAACTTTTACTATAAAATCGATTTTTAATATAATATAAATAGCGATAACTTCTTTACTCTTTAATCAAATGTATTTATATTATAGGTCAATCAATTCGTCTCGAACCAAGGAATATTTCATATTCTTGCATCAATTTTAAATTATGTTAAAGAGAAAAAGTTGTACTATAAAAAATCGTTTTTTCAAATATTATGAATTACTATAGTTTCCTTACTTTTCAATAAAATGGATCAATATTATCGGTCAATCGATTCGTCTCGATTCAACACATCTTTTCTATCCTCACATCAACTTTAAATTATGAGAATGAGAAAATTTTCACTACGAAAATCGATTTTTAATATGATATAAATGACCATAACTTCCTTACTCTATGATAATATATGTTAATATTATAGGTCGATGGATTGGTCTCGAAACAAGGAATCTTTTATATTCTTGCATAAATTTTGAATTATGGTTAAGAAAAAAGTTTTACTATAAAAAATCGTATTTTCAAATATTATACATTACCATAGCTTTCTTATTCCTCAATAAAATGCATTAACATTTTAGGTTAATCGATTCATCTTGAATCAACACATCTTTTCTATCCTCACATCATCTTCAAATTATGAGAATGAGAAAACTTTTACTATTAAAATCAATTTTTAATATAATATAAATAGCGATAACTTTCTTACTCTTTGATAAAATGTATTAATATTATAGGTCAACTGATTCGTCTGGAACAAAGGAATCTTTAATATTTTTGCATCAACTTTAAAGATGTTAAAGAAAAAAGTTTTACTAAAAAAAAGCGTATTTTAAAATTTTATGTATTACCATAGCCTTCTTACTCAATAAAATGTATCAACATTATAGGCCAATCGATTCGTCTCGAATCAACACATCTTTTCTATTCTCACATCAACTTTAAATTATGACAATAAGAAAATTTTTACTATGAAAATCGTTTTTTAAAATAATATAAATAGCGATAACTTTCTCACTCTTGAATAAAATGTATTAATATTAAGGTCAATCGATTCGTCTTGCACCAAGGAATCTTTTATATTCTTGCAACAGCTTTGAATTATATTAAAGAAAAAAGTTTTACTATGAAAAACCGATTTTAAAGTATTATAAAGTCCTACAAAAAAATGCAATTAATATTTTTTTAAATCTTTCAGTCAGTTTCAAAATATTAGCGGTAAAAGTAAGCCCTCCAAGTTTCATCAATTTATCTGCAACTGTTTTCAAGTTATTGTGTTCACAAAAAAGTGTGACATCTACACACACACACACACAGCCACACACACATCCGGACATTTGTTTAAAACATTGTATTAGACATTTTTAAAAAGGCGAGCATTTGATTGAATAAATTAAATTTTTTTTCGAAAATGTCACCATCACAAAGCTTCCTCCATGAGGAAGCAAAGTTCATAAGAACTGAGAAATTTAACGCATTTGGAAAAACATTTTTTCTTATCAAATACTTAAAATTAAATAAGACATTCTTCGACCTCTAGAAACCTTTGATAATACCTTTGTGAATGTAGAAAATATAAATTTTTGCTAAAATCATAAATACTTTCAGGGTACTTTATTTGATTCAGTCAAATAAAATTAGTAGGACACTATCTAAAATAATTTTTACTGAAAATACCTATAAAATATAACTTTTGCTAAGCATTAAATCTCAAAAACGTCCTTTAGAAAATAAATTTATTTTAGGAATAAAATTATAGTACCTGTGACTCTAGGGGCGTCACGTATATTAGGGTCCTATTTCTTCCCATAACTCATTTTCCCGAAGGATCTAATCCCAAAGGGGCCAGTTTTTTCCGACTATATATTTTACTCATGTAATTTTTGAAAGAAGCTAATGAAGGTAAATCACAACTGAAGAAGAGCCGAAAGTTTTCGGTATAACAAACATGAGAATGACAAAGTATATAGAAACAAAATTAATATTTAAGAATATAAAATTAAAATTAGGAACAATAAAAAGAATGTAAAAATCATAAATTTCGTTTTTAACTTTTTTTAAAAGAAATTGATAATCGTAAATAAAACATTTTTGCAGTTATTTTTTTCTTTATTGATTTTTCTAATTCCACCACAAAAAAATGCTTCAAATAATTAGACCCTTTCTCTCCCTAATTACCCTCTTTACTTCACGTGGGTAATAATTTAAGTGGCATTTGATCTTAATATAGCTTCTTGAAACCCGACCATTAATTTTTGTTATCCTAATTTTGGAAGCATATCGGGAGGGCACGATCTAATTAATTTAGAATTTACATTCTTCCACAAATACATTTCTGAAGACCAAAACATTCCTTTAATCCTATATTTCTTTAATTTCAGAATTTCTTATTTTATATAAACAAATTTTCTAAAAAAATTGTTTTCGACAGATAATGAGTAATTTCTTACGATAATTAAAAATAATAATGATGTTCTTGCTTTTTCATTTTTTTATTTCGACGTTGGTTTTCTTTCTATTAATTTTTATACAGTTTTGAGATGAACAGACACTCTGACAATAACTTAAGCAGCTTAAGCAACAACACAATTTTTTGTTGTAAGTTTCAGTGTTCTTCATTTTCTTTACCTAATTTGTTTATAAAAATGAAGTCGATTATAAGCAAATTACTCGTGTTTTGTTGGTTTTTATACGTAGATCCGTATCGATTGAAAAATTTCTTGACAACATTAATAATTGAATATTTTTAAAGCAGCTTTACAATTTTCGAAGACCCTTTCTACTTCTTGGTTAAAGATTCATCATTTTAGTATTCATCTCTTTGGTTGAAAACTTGACTATTTTCTTAAAAATTAATTTTTTTGTTAAATAATTATCATGTTAGCTTCAAATCATCTCTTGCGTTGAAAATAGATCTATTTTGATGAAAATTGTTTTTTTTGGAAATTAATTTGTTTGACTGAAAATTTATTTATTCAATTTTTGGTTATGTGCTGATCCTTTTTTGTTGAAAATTAAACTATTCTGTTAAAAATTCGTCTTTTGTGATGTCATTCCACTGTTTTGGTTAAGGGTTCATCATTTTGGTTAAAAACTCATTTCTATGGTTGAAAATTCCTTTTGTTTTTGTTTGAAAGTTATTATTTTTTCAACTGAAAATTTAACTCTTCCATTTTTGATAAAAAATTTATCCTTCTCAGTTGAAAATTGTACTATTTGGTTGAAAATTGATGTGTTTTGTTTAAAATGACATATGTTTTATTGAAAATTCGTCTTTTTGGTAGGAGTCTAATTTTTTTGTTTTAACTTCTACTGCTTGTTTGTCAGTTAAAATACTTTCTTTAAAATTAATTTTTTGTTATTCAAGATTTATCATTGTTAGAAATTGGTTATATATATTGTTGAAAGTTCATTTTTTAAAATTAAAAGTTCATTTGTTTAACTAAAAATTTAACCATTATATTTTTGGTTCTAAAGTGTCCTTTATAGTTAAAAATTCAAATATTTGGTTGGAAATTTATGTGTTTTGTCAAAAATTCGTCTTTTTTTTGTAGAAAGCCAATCTTCTTGATTGAAAATAAGGCTTTTCTAGCTGAAGATTGTACTACATGGATTTAAGCTGAACTACATTCTTTAAAATTCATTTTTTTTTTGTTGAAAATTCATCATTTAATTAAATATTTTTCTCTTTGAAGAAAAATTTAACTGCCTTATTAAAAATTTATTTTTTTGTTGTTTAAGATTTATCATTTTAGTTGAAAATTTAACTCATTGGTTGAAAATTGAACTATTTTGATGAAAAAGTTTTTTTTTTCAAATTAAAAATTCATTCACTTAAATAAAAATTTAACTATTATATTTTAGGTTCTAAACTCATTTTTTAAAGTTAAAAATTCAAATATTTGGTTGAAAATTTATGTTTTTTGTCAAACATTCGTCTTTTTTGTAGAAAACTAATCTTTTTGATTACAAATAAGGCTTTTCTAACTGAAAATTGTACTACATGGATGTGAGTTGAACTAAATTTTTCAAAATTAATTTTTTTTTGTTTTTGAAAATGTATCATTTAATTAAATATTCTTCTCTTTGGGGAAAAATTGAACTATTTTTGTAAAATTTATTTTTTTGTTGATAAAGATTTATCATTTTAGTTGAAAATTTAACTCATTAGTTGAAAATTAAACTATTTTGATAAAAAAGTTTTTTTTAGGTTGAAAATTAATCTTCTTGCTTAAAAAATAATGCTTCTTCACCTTAAGATCGCATTACTTAGATGCAAGTTGAACTACTTTCTTTAAAATATATATTTTTGTTGTTGTTGAAGATTCATCATTTAATTTGTATATGCTTCTTTTTGGTTAAAAATCAAACTATTTTGTTGAAAATTTATTTTGTTGTTGTAGATTTATTATTTTAGTTGAAAATTAAACTATTTTAATGAAAAAATTTTTTTGGTTGAAAATGAATCTTCTTGCTTGAAAATAAGGCTTTTTTAGCTGAAAATTGTATTACTTGGATGTAAGTTGGACTACTTTCTTCAAAATTCAATTTTTTGTTGTTGAAGAATTATCATTTTAGTAGAATATTCTTTTCTTTGGTGAAAAATTAAACTATTTTGTTGAAATTTTGTTGTTGTTGTTGAAAAATTACCATTTTAGCTAAAAATTAAACTATTTTGATAAAGAATTATTTTTTGTTTGTTTGTTGAAAATGATCATTGTAGTTGAAAATTCATCTTTTCACTTGAAAATTAATCTACTTTAATGAAATTTTTTTTTGTTGAAAATTAATTTGTTTGACTAAAAATTTACTATTCCATATTTGGTTGTAAACTGTCATATCTGAAATTCTGATTTCTTAGTTGAAAATTAAGTTTTTTTTTGTTGAAAATTCTACTACTTGGTTGTAAATTAATCTACTTTCTTTGAAATTATTTTTTTGTTTTTAAAGATTCATAATTTTAGTGTAATATTCATCTCTTAGGATAAAAATTGAACTTTTGTCTTGGAAAATTATTTTTTTGCTGTTGAATATTAATAATTTTAGTTAAAAATTAATCTCTTTGGTCAAAAATTTCTCTCTTTAAAAAAAAAATTTTTTTGTTGGTTGAAAATTAATTCGTTTTACTGAAAATTTATTTATTCTATTTTTGTTTCTAAATTGATCTTTTTAAATTAAAAATTCAACTATTTATCTGGAAATTTATGTATTTTGTTAAAAATTCGTCTTTTTTTGATGAAAAAAATTAATTTTTTTAGTTAAAAATTAGGTTTTATTGAAAAATTCAACTACTCAGTTGAAAGTGCGGACACTACTTTGATCAAAAATCATTTTGTTAAATGTAAAATTCATCACTTCATTAGAAACTCATTTCTTCGGTTGAGAACTATACTATTTAGTTAGAAATTCTGCTTTGGGTTTGTTGAAAATTAATCTTTTTTAATGAAAACTTAACTGTTTCATTCTTCATTGACAATTGATATTATTTTTTGAAAATTAAACTATTTGGTTAAAAATATATGTATTCTCTTAAAAATATTTTTGTTGTTGTTCAGTATTTACTTACTTTTTTAACTAAAAACTTAACTATTCCATTTCTGGTTGAAAATTTATGTTTTTTAGTCGAAAATTTAACTGTTTAGTAAAATTTCTCATTTTTATGTATTTTGTTAAAAATTCATCTTTTTAGGTACAAACTTAATCTTTTTGATTTAAAATACAACTGTACTTTGGAAAATCATTAAAACCTTTGTGAAATCTTTTGAATCTATCCAAAATCTTTGCAAAATATATAAAAACTTTGGGAAATCATTGAAATCTTTGGAAAATTATTGAAATCAATCTGAAACCTTTGCGAAATATTAAATATCTTTGTGAAATCTTCGAAAGCTTTGGTGAATTATTAAAATATTTGTGAAAATTTTCTGAAATCTTTAGAAATGTTTGCGAAATATTATGAATACTTGATAATATTTGTGAAATTATTGAAAGTTTTAGGAAATCATTGAAATCTTTGTGCAATTTTTGAAATATATCTAAAATATTTGCGAAATATTTGAAATCTTTGTAAAATATTTAAAATAAAATTAAAGTGTTTTTAAAAATTTTTCAATCTATTTAAAACCCTTGCGAAATATTTGTGAAATTTCTTTAATCTTTGTGAAATCTTTGTGGGATACTACTAAAATTATTTAAATCTATCGAAAATCCTTGATAAATATTTGTGAAATTTTTTTAATCTTTAGGAAATCATTTTCATCGTTGTATAATCTTTGTGAAATATTTCAAAATATTTGAATTATTTAAAAAATATTTCATAATATTTGTGTAATTATTAAAATATTTGTGAAATCTTTTGGGAATCATTGAAAGCTTTGGAAAATTATTTAAATCTATCTGAAATTTTTGTGAAATTTTTTTAATCTTTGAGAAATCATTCTAATCTTTGTGAAATTTTCTTGAAATCTTTAGACATTTTTGCAAAATATTTTAAATGTTCTTGAAATATTTTATAATATTTGTGTAATTATTAAAATCTTTGTGAATTCTCTGAAAAATCATTGAAATTTTTGCGAAGTATTTAAAATATTTGGTAATATTTGTGAAATTATTGCAATCTTCGGGAAATCATTGAAGTTTTTGTGAAATCTTTTGAATCTATTCAAAACCTTTGCGAAATATTTGTAAAATTTTTTTAATCTTTGTGAAATCTTTGTAAAATCCTACTAACATTTTTCAATCTATCGGAAATTATTGCTAAATATTTGTGAAATTTGGGAAATCATTCAAATCTTTGTGAAATTTTTCAAACATTTTTGCGAAATATTGGAAATATTTTTGAATTATTTTATAAAGTTTGTGTAATTATTGAAATCTTTGTGAAATCTTTGTGAAATCATTTAAATCTTTGGAAAATTATTCAATTTTATCTGAAATATTTGCGAAATATTTAAAAACTTTGTGAAATCTTTAAAAGCTTTGGTAAATCATTAAGATATTTGTGAAATCTTTAGAAATCCTTGCAAAATATTATAAATATTTTTGAAATATTTAATAATGTTTGTGACATTATTTAAACCTTTGTAAAATCATTAAAATCTTTGCGCAATCTTTAAAATCTATCTAAAATATTTTCAAAATATTTGAAATTTTTAAAATCTTTGGAAAGTCATTGAAATCTTTGTGAAATCTTTGTGAAATTTATCGGGAATTTTTGGAAATTTTTGCGAAATATTCAAAATATTTTAAAAATATTTTATAAAGTTTGTGTATTTATTAAAATCTTTGTGAAATCTTTGGGAAATCATTTAAATCTTTGGAAAATTATTCAATTCTATCTGAAATATTTGCGAGATATTTAAAAACTTTGTGAAATCTTTGAAAGCTTTGGTAAATCATTGAAATATTTGTGAAATCTTTAGAAATCTTTGCGAGATATTATAAATATTTTTGAAATATTTGATAATATTTTGTGAAATTATTGAAAGCTTCGGGAGATCATTGAAGTCTTTGTGGAATTTTTTTAATCTATCCAAAATCTTTGCGAAATATTTGAAATCTTCGGAAAATTATTCAAATCTATCTGAAATCTTTGCGAAATATTTAAAAGCTTTGTGAAGTCTTTGAAAGCTTTGGTAAATCATTGAAATATTTCTGAAATCTTTAGAAATCTTTACGAAATATTATAAATATTTTTGAAATATTTGATAATACTTGTGAAATTATTTAAAACTTTAGGAAATCATTGAAATCTTTGTGCAATCTTTGAAATCTATCTGAAATATTTGCGAAATATTTGAAATATTTGGTAATATTTGTGAAATTATTTCAATCTTTGGGAAATCATTGAAGTCTTTGTGAAATCTTTAAATCTATCCAAAACCTTTGCGAAATATTTGTGAAATTTTTTCAATCTTTGTGAAATTTTTGTGAAATCCTACTGAAATCCTTTAAATATATCGGAAATCCTTGCTAAATATTCATGAAATTTTTTTAATCTTTGGGAAATCATTCTAATCTTTGTGAAATTTTTGAACATTTTTTAAATATTTTTAATATTTTTGAAATATTTTATAATATTTTATATAATTATTGAAATCTTTGTGAAATCTTTTGGAAATCATTTAAATCTTTGCGAAATATGAAAAATATTGGGTAATATTTGTGAAATTATTGCAATCTTTGGTAGATCATCGAAATCTTTGTGCAATCTTTGAACTTTATCCGAAATATTTGCGCAGTATTTGAAATCTTTGCGAAATATTTAAAATATTTGGTAATATATGTAGAATTATTGCAATCTTTGGTAAATCATTGAAATTTTTGTACCATCTGAAATTTTTGGGAAATCATTGAAATCTTTGTGAAATTTTTCTGAACTCTGAACTTTTTTATAATAAAAAATAAATAATAATAAATAATAAATAAATAAAAATATAATATTTTTGTGATCATTGAAATCTTCGTGAAATCTTTGCGAAATCTTTAAAATCTGGCCGAAAACTCTGCGAAATATTTGAAGTCATTTAAATCTATCCGCAATTTTTGCGAAATATTTGTGAAATTTTTTAGTCTGGGAAATCATTGAACTCTTTGGCAGTATGAATTGTATACCTGTATGTATTATTGATTGTTTATTTATTATTTATGTCCAAATTTCACGTAGTGTAATATTATTGTACTATGTACAAATTGTGCTATTCAATATTGTAAGTCTATGCCACTGCCCCCCACCTAGAAACAAAAGCCACCACCGCTTCTGGTCTACGCCCCTGCCCCCACCTAGAAAAAAGGCTCCACCGCTTCTGTTAAGAAGCCTCCGCCGCTTCTGTTAAGAAGCCTTAGGTACCAGATGTACCAG
>JAUELO010038463.1:0-10439 GCA_032357855.1 Amphibolips quercusostensackenii | reverse complement strand
CAGAAAAATTGTCAAATTCTGAATTATAAAATTTCAGAATAATAAAATTGCCGAATAATACATTTTCCGACAGTTCATAATATTACCTACTTTTGACATATCTGAAGAATTACATTCCGGAATTATTAAATTCCTAAATTATAAAATTCCTAAATAATACAATTTCCGAATAAAAAACTATCCTGGTAAGAAAATTCCTGGATAATAAAATTCCCGAACAGTGAAATTTTCGAGTTATAAAATTCCCTGATAATAAAATTTCCGAAAAATTAAATCACAAAATTATCAAATTCCCGAACAAAATATCAAAATAATATATTTTCCAATTGGGAAAATTTCCGTATAATAAAAATCACAAATTATAAAATTCCCTGATTGGAAATTTCCCGCATGATAAAATTCGTAAACAGTTTATAATATTACAGAATTTAAAAATTTACTAATAATAAATTCCAGAATTGGAAAATTACCGATTAATAAAATTCAAGAATAAGAAAATTTCTGAATTATAAGATTCCTGAATAATATAACTCTCGTATAATTAAATTCCTGAATAATCAAATTCCCGAATAATCAAATCCCCAAATAATTAAATTTCCAAATAATAAAATTCCTGAATAATCCTAAATTATAAAATTCCCGAATAATAAATTTTTGAATAATAAATTTTCTCAATTATAAAATTTCCGAAAAATAAAATACCTGAATAATAAAATTCACAAATTATAAAACTTCCGAATAATAAATTCACAAATGATAAAAATTTCTGAATTAGAAAATTCTCAAATAATGAAGTAAGACTACTGAAAAATTTCGGAAATAAAATTTCTGAATTGGGAAACTCCCGAAAAATAAAATTCCGGATAATAAAATTCTTCAATTAAAAAATGTCCGAATAATCAAATTCCCGTATGAAAAAATTTCTGAACAATAAAATTTCAGAATGATAAAATTTCTGAATAATAAATTTCCGACAGTCTATAATACGTATTACCTAATTTTAACATTTCTGAAGAATAACATTTCAGAATTGGGAAATTTGCGAATAATAAAATTCCCGAATTATAAAATTTGCGGATAATAAAATTTCTGAGGAATCAAATTTACTAATTAGAAACTTCCCGAATAATAACATTCCTGAATAATAAAATTCTTGAATTATTTAATTCCTAAATTATGAAATTCCTGAATGCTACAATTCCCGGATAATAAAATTTCTCAATAAGGAAATTCCTGGATAATCAAATTGCTCAATTATAAAATTGCCAAATAATACAATTTTGAAATAATAAATTCCAGAATTAAAAAATTCCCAATCAATAAAATCCCTAAATAATAAAATTTCTGAATTATAAGATTCCTGAATAATTAAATTCCCAAATAATCAAATTCGCTGATAATAAAATTTTCGAATAATGACATTTCTGAATTATAAAATTCCCGAATAATAAAATCTTCAAATAATCAAATTCCCGGATAATTAAGTTTTTAAATAATAAAATTCCTGAATAATCCTAAATTATAAAGTTCCTGAATAATAATTTTTTGAATAATAAATTGTCTTAATTATAAAATTCCCGGATAATAAAACACCAGAATAATAAAATTCCCAAATAATAAATTTCCGAATAATAAATTTCCTTAATTATAAAATTCCCGAATAATAAAAAACCATAATAATAAAATTCCCGAATAATAAATTTCCAAATAATAAATTTTCTCAATTATGAAATTCCCGAATTATAAAATTTCTGAATATTAAATTTCCGAATAATAAAATTTCCAAATTATAAAATTCTTAAAGAATGAAATGAAACCACTAAAAAATCTCGAAGTGAAATTTCTGAATTGGAAAATCCCCGAAAAATAAAATTCCTGAATTATAAAATTTCTGAGTTATAAAATTCCTGAATTATAAGATTTTAGAATAATAAAATTTCTGAATTATAAGATTCCTGGATAATAAAATTCCCGAATAATCAAATTCGCGGATAATAAAATTTTTTAATAATGAATTTTCCGAACTATAAGATTCCCGAATAATAAAATCTTAAAAAAATCAAATTCCCGGATAATTGAATTTTCAAATAATAAAATTCCTGAATAATCCTGAATCATAAAGTTCCCGAATGATAATTTTTCGAATAATAAATTTTCTCAATTATAAAATTCCCGAATAATAAAACACCAGAATGATGAAATTCCCGAATAAAAAATTACCGAATAATAAATTTCCAAATAATAAATTTTCTCATATATGAAATTCCCGAAAATGAAATTTCCGAATAATAAATTTCTAAATAATAAAATTTCCAAATTATAAAATTCTTGAATAATGAAATGAGACCACTGAAAAATCTCAAAAAATAAAATTTCTGAATTGAAAAATTCCCAAAGAATGAAATTCCTGAAATATAAAATTTCTAAATTATAAAATTCTTGAATTATAAAATTTCAGAATAATAAAATTTCCAAATGATTTAATTCCAGGATAATAAAATTTCCAAATAATAAAGTTCCTGAATTATACATTTTTCGAATAAAAAAATTTCCGCATAATAAAATTTTTCTATAATATGATTCCCGACTATTAAAATTCCCGAATAATAAAATTCATGAATTAAAAAAATTTCGAATAAAAAAATTTTCAAATAATTAATTTATTAATGATAAAATTTCTAAATTATAAATTTTCCTTATGAATAATATTAGAATTTTTTGTTCATTTACATTATTTATTTCATAAAAATACATTAATTAAATTCTTTTATACAAAAGAAATATTTCTAATGCTTAAAGTTTCAAAAATTATTGTTTGTTAAAAAATCGTCTTTTTTAATTGAATATTAATCTTTTTAGTAGAAAATCTAACTATTTAGTTAAAACTTCATTATTTTGTTAAAATCCGCCTTTTTTAGTTAATAATTAATCTTTATGATCATTAATAATTCTTTTCGTTTGGAAATTAAATTGTTAGGTCGGAAATTCATCTATTTAAATCAAAACTTATCTCTCTGATTACCGATTAAAATTTTTATTTTAAAATTTAAATATTAAGTTCAAAATTTGTCTATTTAGTAAAAAATTTATCTTTTTGGTTGAAAATTATCTATGTATTTAGTTGAAAACTTAAATTTCATGTTTGAAAATTCAACTACACATCTGCTTAAAAGTCGAACTAATTTCCCAAAAATTCATTTTTGTTGTTGTTTAAAATTAAAAATTTCAATTAAAAATGTATCTGTTTGGTTGAAAATTGAACTAGTTTGTTAAAAATTTATTCTTTAATAAAAATTAAATATTTTAAATTAAAAAATTAAGTAATTGGTGAAAAATTTAAAGATTTGGTTGAAGATGTACTATTTTGTTAAAAATTTAAATTTCACGGTTGAAAATTCAACTGTTTTGTGAAAAAATGGTCTTTTTGTCTTCAAAATACAAAATATCTATCAAAGAAAATTATGCAATATGTTACAAATTCTTTTTACAATTAAAAATTCGCCAAATTATTTAATTTTATAGCTTTAACTCAAAATTAGCAATTTTATACATCTTTTTAAAATGTTTTTATCTTGAAGATTCTACATTTAATAATAATCTGCATGATTTAGAAAAAGGTGATTTTGAAAAGTAAAAATTGAAAATTCTTCAATCTCAAAAATGGTTACATCCAACTTATTTAATTTCGATGATTCTGAAAACTAAGAGGAAATTAAAAAAAATGTTGATAAGAATTCTTGAATTTTCAAAATACCGATTTAAAATTATTCTATCTTATAGATTCATATTTCAAAGGTATATGATTCTGCAGATTAATATTGAAATTTCTTTAGCTGTAAAGATTTGCGAATTAAAAAAACAGTAAAGTTGATAAATAAAATAATAATTTGATAATAATAAAATAAAATTTAAAATTCAAAACATTGTAACATTCACAATTAAAGACACAATTATTTAAAAAATGTATAGTTTTTAATAATGTGATTTTAAACTTATTTTGGAATATTTAATTCAATTACACAGACTTCAAATTTAAATTTGTGTAAATTAATAAATTTACAATCGGGTTCAATAAAATATGATTTTGCAATATTTTTAGCTTTATTAAAACAATATGAAGGGCACGAAATATATTTACAAGTTCCTGGTTCGAATTGAAAACAGAAGAATTAGTCTACATCGTATGTACTTCCCCTTACCTGATTCACATTAAACATAATCCGGGAAATACGTGTTTCCTTATATTGCGCAAACCAGAAACAAAACGAAATCACTATATTCCAAAAAAAAATTTTTTAAAAATCGCTGATTTAAATTTTCATTCTAAAACAATTTTGTAGACGACAGAAATATTTAAAAAAATAAAATTCCTGAATTGGGAAATTACGGAATATAAAAATTCCTAAATGATAAAATTTCCGAATAATAAAATTTGAGAATAGGAAAATTCCCTAATGATAAAATTTTCTGATTATAAAAATTTCCTAATTAAAATATTTATGAATTGGAAGATTCCCAGATAATAAAATTTCCAAATAATGAATTTCTAGAAAAGTTTTTGATATTATCAAAATTAATGATTCCGGAATAATAAGATCCCCAAAATATAAAATTCCCGAAATGAAAAATTCTCGAACAGTTCATGAAATTACCAAATTTGAACATTCCTAAATAATGAAATTCCTAAGTAATAAAATGGGATAATTTAAAAATCCCGAAAAATAAAATTTCTAAATCGCAAAATTTTCGAAAAATATAATTTCAGAATTATACTATTTCCGAATTACAAAATTCCCCAATTATAAAATTCTCGAATTAAAAAACTGTCGAATAATAAAATTCATGAATTATAAAATTTAGGAATGATAAAATTCCTGAAAATGAAATTCCTAAACAACAAAATTCCGCAATAATAAAATTTCTGAATTAAAAAAAATTCCAGAAGAATTTTTAAATTTGAATTTTCAAAATTACTTCTCTCTAAATTATACCGATTATTAATAATTGTAGAATCTTCAAGATAAAAACTCTTTAAAAAGGTGTTTAAGATTGCATAATTTTAATTTATAAAAAAAAATAAATATTTTGGTGAATTTCACTTGAAATAACAATTTGTAACAAATTACATAACTTTTTGACCTGTGATAAAATAAAGACTGTGATAATTGAATTATCATCGAAACAATTAATTTTTCAAACAAAAATCAAATTTGCTACAAATCAGTTGCTCTTTTAAGTAAATATTTTAAATTTTCAAAAGAAAGAGACCATGTTTTTACAAAACAGTTAAATTTTTAACCCTACAATATAAATTTTTAACAAAATAGTAAATTTTCAACTAAATCTTTAAATTTTTAACCAATTATTTAATTTTTTATTCAAAATATTCGATTTTTATCACAAAATAAATTTTCAACAATTTAGTTCAATTTTCAACAAAACAGATGAATTTTTAATTTAAATTGTTAAAATCTAACAACAACAAAAATAAATTTTTGGGAAATTAGTTCGACTTTTGACCAGTTGTGTAGCTGCATTTTCAAATATGAAATTTGAGTTTTGAACTTAATAGGTGAATTTTTAACCGAAAAGATAAATTTTTCACTAAACAGACCAATTTCGAACAAAATAATCAAATTTTAAAACAAAAATTTAAATTTTAATAAGAGAAATAAATTTTTATCTAAATAGATAAATTTTCAACGTCAAAATTCAATTTTAAAACGAAAAAAATAATTTATTACCATGAAGAATTATTGTCTACTCGAAAAGGCGGATTTTCACGAAATAGATGAAATTTTAACCAAAAAAGACGATTTTTTAACAAATAATAATTTTTGAAGCTTTTGACATTAAAAATATTTCTTTTGTATAAAAGGATTGGATTATTGTAGTTTCATAAAAGAAATAATATTAATAAACAAAAACAGTCTCATTCTATTCTTGGGGAAATTTATAATTGAGAAATTTTATTATTCCTAAATT
Source organism: Amphibolips quercusostensackenii (assembly GCA_032357855.1). NCBI lineage: Eukaryota > Metazoa > Arthropoda > Insecta > Hymenoptera > Cynipidae > Amphibolips > Amphibolips quercusostensackenii. The sequence goes on along the minus strand of JAUELO010038463.1, from coordinate 4,454 downwards.
TATTATTCGGCAATTTTATAATTCGGAAATCTTATTATTCGGAAATTGTCCAATTCATGAATTTTATTATATAGGAATTTCGTTATTCCAAATTTTTACTATTCGGAAGGTTTATTAGTCGTGAATTTTATTATCGGGGAATCTTATAATGCAAAAATTTTTTTATTCATAAAATGTATAATTTAGGAATTTCATCATTCGAAGAGTTTATTATCCGGGAAGTCAGTTATTCGGGAATTTTATAATTCATAAATTTGATAACTCAAGAATTTTATAATGCAGGAATTTTATTCTTCGGGAATTTTCCAATTCGGAAATTTTATCTTTCAAGATTTTTAAGTCATCCTATTTTATTATTCGGGAATTTTATGACTAAGAAATTGTATCATTCGGAAATTTATTATTCGGGAATTTTATAGTTCAGGAATTTCATTATTCAGAAATTTTATTATTTAGGAGTTTTCTTTCCAGAAAGTTTATTATTATAAGATTATTATTTAACTTATAAAATTATTATAAATTTTATTGTTAAGGAAGTTTATTATTTATATATGTATTATTCGGGAATTTTTTAATTCAAGAATTTTATAACTGAGGATTTTTATATTTTAGGGTTTTTATTATTCGGGAATTACTCATTCGTTAATTTTATTTTTTGAAATTTTTTCAGTGGTCCCATGTCATTATTCAGATATTTTATAATTCAGAAATTGTATTATTTGGAAATCTAATTATTCGGAAACTTTATTATTCACAAATATTATGATCGGGGATTTTGGCAAATTTGGAATTTTATTATTTAGAAAATTCCACGTTTGGTAATTTTATAAGCTGTCGGTAATTTAATTTTTGAAAAATTTTGTCGTCCCTGAATCATGTTATTCGGAGATTTCATAACAGTGGAATTTCATTTTCCGGAATTTTTCAGTCTTTCGATATTATTATTTAGGAATTTTATGATTTAGGAATTTTATTATTCAAGAATTTAAAAAATTTTGCAATTTTATTATTTGGAAATTTTTTAATCTGGTAATATCGTAAACTGTCGAGAATGTAATTTTTCGAGAACTTTGTACTTCCTGAATTATATCATTCGGGGATTTTCTATTTGCTAAGTTTTATTTGTCGGGATTTTCCAGCGGTCCAATTTTATTACGATTGAGAATTTTTGTTATTCGGAAATTTTTTAATTAGAAAATTATCTAATTGGGAAATTTTACAATTCGGAAATTTGATCATTTAGGAATTTTCTAATTCTCAAAAGTTATTATTCGTAAATTTAATTATTCATAAATGTTATTATCCAGAAGTGTTACAATTTGAAAATTTTCTTATTCGGGAATTCTATTATTTAGGAATTTTATCATCCAAAAATTATATCATTCTGAATTTTTCAAATTCTGTAATATTAAAAACTGTATGGGAATTTTAATATTCGGAAAATTTTTAATTCGAGAATATTATAATTTGTGAATTATATCATCCGGAAATTTTTCTACTCAGGAATGATATTATTCTGATATTTTTTAAGCGCATTTTATAATAATGGAATATAATTATTCGGAAATTTTATTATTAAAAAAATGTATTTTTCGAAAATTTTATAATTGAGAAATTTTTTTATTTGGAAATTTTTTAATTCAGGAATTTTATTATCCAGGAATCCTCTAATTCAGGAATTTTATTTTATGAGATTTTTTGATAGCCCCATTTCGTTATTCAGGAATTTTATAATTAAAGTATTTTATTATCTAAAAATTTTATAATTCAGTAATTTTATTTTTCAGGAATTTTATTTGGGAACTTTATAATTCAGGTATTTTATAATTTTGAAGTTTCAGCATTTCAAAATTATATTATTTAGTAATTTTTTTATTCGGAAACTTTACTTTCCGCGATTTTCCAGTCGTCCTATTTTATTATTATAATTTTATTATTTCGAAATTTACTATTTGGAAATTTATTATTCGGAAATTTCATTATTTAGAAATTTTATAATTCAAGAATTTCATGATTAAAAAATTGTATTATTTAGAAACTTTATTATTTAACAATTTTATTATTTGGGAATTTAATTATTCTATAATTTTATAACTTAGGAATTTTATTATTCAGAAATTTTATTAATTAGGAATTTGATTGAATTCAATCATTCAGGAATTTTTTTATTCGGAAATTTTATAATTCAGGAATTTTATTATTCGGAAATTTTTTCCGATTCGGGAATTATTTTTTTAAAGATTTTTGTGTCGTCTCATTTTATTATTTAGGAATTTTTTATAATTCAGAAATTGTATTGTTCGGAAATTTCTTATTTGTAAATTTTATTATTCGAAAATTTGATTATTCAGGAATTTAATTATTCAAAAATTGTCTTATACGGTTATCTGATTATTAGGAAATTTTCCGATTCGTGAATTTGATTATTCAGGAAATTTATTTTTTGGGAATTTTATGATTCAGAAATTTTTTAAATCGGAAACCTTATTATTTGGGAATCTTATTATTTGTGACTTTTTCATTTGGGAATTTTCTAATTAAGAAGTTTTATTATTCGTGAATTTATTTTTAAGGAATTTTATTATTAAGGAATTCTGCAATTCGGAAATTTTCCACTTTAGGAATTTTATTTTCTTTAATTTTTTAATTGTCCCATTTCATTATTCGGGAATTATATAATTAAGAAATGTATTATCAGGAAATTTTATAATTTAGAAATTTTATCTTTCAGGAATTTCATTATTTAAGAATTTTATTGTTTGGTAACTTTATAATTCAGGTATTTTATAATTCAGTAGTTTCGTCATTCAGGAATTCCTTTATTTGGAAATTTTATTATTCGGGAATTTTAAAATTCAGGAATTTTTTTAATCGGGAACTTTAGTATTTGGGAATTTCATTATTTTAGACTTTCCAATTCGGGAATTTTATAATTGAGAAATTTTATTATTCAGGAATTTCATTATTTAAGAATTCTCCGATTTGGAAATTTTTCAATTCGGGAATTTTACATTTTGAGATTTTTCAATTGTCCCATTTTATTATACGGGAATTTTATAATTAAGAAATGTTATTATTAGGAAATTTGATATAGTACACTAGGTCCCATAATTGAGAGCCATTGAAAAGCAATTTGCCACGAATGATTCACCACTTGTGTTTATTTAAATAAACTCAAGTCGGAAAAACCTTCCAGGCTAAATTGATTTCTAATCGCTTTTTGACGAGTTCGCTTTCCCTATGAGTCACAATACCTGGGACTAAATGAAAGGGAATCATAAACCGAAGCCTGCACAGCTGCCGTTTCAAAATTTCCATCACGTGCTAGCCTCGCGTTTCTGCAACAAGCTAGAGGTGCTTACTTTTATCTTGTGACTCTCCCCTTTTTCTCTCAGGGAAAACGGCCAGTGACGGCCATCTTTAGCGAGTTTATAACGTGGGCAATCACCTACGAATGATAGCGTCTGTTGCCGGAAGCCGAGAGCAAGTTAGCCTGAAATTAAATTTTAAGTTTCTTTAATTATGTGTCGAATTTCTCTTTTTTTTAACTCTATATTTTCGCTTTGTAGTTTTTTACCTGTATTATCCCTTTAACTAATTATACCCTCAGTATCGTTTTAATTCTACGTTAGGCTTCAGTAAACATTGTATTCTTTTAGGGTCGTAATTCTATCACCTCGAAACTCGATTACAGAATTTTCGTTGTATCATAATATTATTATTTTACATTTAAATTAACTGTTTAAAAAATTCTGTACCATGAAACTGCGTGAGCGATGCGACCGACCACTCGAGAAAAGGGAAAGGGAGGCAGAAGCAATGCCCCTCCACTAGCGGCACGACTGCGCAAGAGCTGCCGAACAGCGTCGTCCGGCAAGCTCTCCATAAATACCAGTGGCTCGACCGTTTCGAGACACTCTCGCTCAACCCTTCTACCGGGACAAACGTCCTACTATGCATCCCTTTTGGAGCACAGAGTAAACAAGTACACTACAAATCAATTCCAGCGTTCTTATTTCGCTATTCCTCTTTTCTCGTCCATCTCTTTCTTCCTGAGGCCGGTACGCTCTTTCGTAGCTCCGCCAGCCTCACTCTTTTCTCTCTCCTCCTTTCCCTCTCTCTCTTTCTTCCTAAGTCCGGTACGTTTTTTTATAGCTCCGCTAACCACACTCTTTTCTCTTTTTTTCTTCCTCTTTCTCTCTCTTTTTCTTCCTGACGCCGGTACGCTCTTTCGTAGCTCCGCTAACCTTACTCTTTTTTCTCTCTTCCTTCCTTTCTCTCTCTCTTTCTTTCTGAGGCCAGCACGCTCTTTTGTAGCTCCGCTAACCTCACCCTTTTCTCTCTCTTCCTTCCTCTCTCTCGCTCTCTTTCAGAGGCCGGTACGCTTAAGGCATCTCCGCTCACCTCTGTCTTTTCTTAATTCTCTGAGGCCGGTACGCTCTTTTGTAGCTCCG
>JAUELO010038447.1:0-19745 GCA_032357855.1 Amphibolips quercusostensackenii | reverse complement strand
CGTTATCTTGTAATCTCTTTCCTCTTCCAGATGGGCCAGAACTCCGGCTCGGAAGAAAATTTTCGACTGTCCCACGCGGTATAAATTGGGGTCAAGTTCCAGTGCTTGTATCTGAAGGCAGAGAAGAAATTATTAACATTTTTGTACAAATTAACAGATAGAAATTTATAGGCTACATGATTTATAAGCCCAGGGCTCGGTCTCTCTTCAGGGATAAAAAATAGTGTGCCACTTAGACATTTTGTCAAGATTTAATGAAATTATAAAAAAAATTTAATCAAAATTTTTATACCCAGGTTGGTACTGAGTTTTGATTTCCAAATTCCAGATATTATCCCGATTTTTTGAAAAGTAATTTTGAAAAGATTACGAATTTAGGCTGACAGTTCCATTCCAGGAAAGTTTCGAGATTTTTAGAGGACAAGTAAAATATAATTAATAAAAAATAATCACATAAAATGAAATTAATTAAACTCTCATTACAAATTTTTGCAAAAACAAAGAAATTCTTTGAAAATGGATTCCTACTTGACTAATTCCAATATAAAAATTGTTGTGTGTATTGATTCACGTCTGAAATTTCCTTATAATTGAAATATTGATTTATTAACTCAATTTTACGTAAAATTATGTACATTTTAAGTCTTCCAAGTCTCAATTTTCTTTAATTTTCAATATTCAATTTCAACTCTCAGCTATTGAAAAATGAAGAAATTGAAAATTAAAGAAAATTCAGCTACTGAAAATTGTAAAAAATTAAATTTTTAATTGTTGTTGAGTAAAATTTGATTTTCAACTGTTGAACATTCAATTTTCAATTTTGCAACTAAATATTCTGCAATTTTGAAAACTCAATTTTTGATCATTAGACATTCAATTTTCTTCAATTTGCATTTTTCTTTTAATTTCAATAGTTCAATTTTTAACAGTTGAAAATACAATTTTTTATTTTTTCAATTAAATTGAAAATTAAAGAAAAATCAATTAGTGAAAATCGTAGAATATTGAAGATTCCATTTTTGAATGTCGAAAGTTCAATTATCAATTTTATTTTATTTTTAACAGTTGAAAATTTAATTTTTGATTTTCCTACATTTTCAACAGTTCGATTTTCAACTATTTAAAATTAATTAAAATGGGAAAATTATCTGATAAAAATTGAAAATTCAATTGTTGAAACTTCTGCTTGAAAAAATAGAAATTTAAATTTCAAGTATTGAAAATTCAATTGTCAATTGTATTTAATTTTCAACTATTATAAATTGACAAAAATGGAAAGTTCAACTGCTGAAAATTGAAAATTCATTTCTTAAAATTTCAACTTTCAATTTTCTCTAATTTTCAGTTCTCTTTAGTTAAATTTTCAATTGTTGAAAAATCAACTACTCAAAATTGAAAATTGAAGAAAAATCAACAAATGAAAATTGTAAAAAATTGAATATTCCATTTTTGAATGCTGAAAATTCAATTGTCTATTTTATTAAATTTTAACCTTTATTTAATTTTCAACAGTTGAAAATTTAATTTTTAGTTTTCTTAAATTTTCAACAGTTCGGCTTTCAACTATTTAAAATTAACGAAAATGGAGAAACAACTAATGAAAATTAAAAATTCGATTGTTGAAACTTCAACTTTCAATTTTCTTTCTTTTTCAACAGTTGAATTTCCAACTGATTAAAAATAAAGAAAATGAAAGAAACATCAACTGGTAAAATTTGTAGAAAATTAAAAATTCAACTGTTGAAATTAAAAAATTTAATTTTCAAGTGTTGAAAAATCAATTGTCAATTTTATTCAATTTTCAAAAGTTGAAAATTAAATTTTTGAAACTTCAAATTTCAATTGTCTTTAATTTCCAATAGTTGAATTTTCAGCTATTGATAAATGAAGAAAATTGAAAAAAATCAACTAATAAAAATTATTTAAAAAATTAAAAAACCAACTGCTGTAAATTGAACATTCAATTTTCAGGTGTTAATTATTCAATCGTCAATTTTACTCAATTTTCAATCATACTTATTCAACAGTTAAAAATTCAATTTTTAATTTTCTTAAATTTTTAACAGTTTAATTTTTAACTATTCAAAATTGACGAAAGTGGAAAATACAACTGCTGAAATTGAAAATTCAATTGTTAAAAATTCAATTTTCAACTTTAATCATTCAATTTTTTATTTCCTCCAATTTTAAACAGTTTAAAATTAATTTTTCTTAAATTTTCAACGGTTAAATTTTTACCGATTGCAAACTCAACTATTAAAAATTCAAATGTTGAAAAATCAATTTTTTTCTACTTTCTACAGTTGGAAATTCAAGAAAAAAGCGAACTTCAGCGAACAATTGAAAATTGAAGAAAATCGAAAATGGAATTTTTTAATATTTAAATTTTTAATTTTTTTACAATTTTTAACAGCTGAATATTGACCAGTTGAAAATTCAACTGCTAAAAATTTTACTACTAAAAATTCAATTTTCTCCCACTTTCTACAGTAGAAAATTCAAGAAAAAAGCGAACTTCCTATTAAAACCCAGATTTAAAAATGTTAATTTGCATAATTTAACACAAGAATTTGATAAATAAACATTTCAATCCACAAAAAATGTTGTAAAAAAACACACTACTGTCGAAAATGATCTAAACGCCTGTTTTTTCAGCTGCTGCTGCTTTTAATAAGTCCATGCTGAAAGCAAAATGCTAATTTTATAAAAAGATGTTTCAAAATAAAAAACGTAAAATTTGATTTCGAAAAATTGAAATAACTGTGGAAATAATTGACATTTTTTTAAAGTTCTTTGGCTCATTTTAAAAGTAAATCTTTAATAATTTTCTAAATAGTTAATATATTTTTAGAGTTTTTCCCCTAGATTTTGCCGTAGGGTCAAACTTGGTGCAAAAAAATCGCTAAACTAAAAATGTGTAAGCACTTATTAAAAATTAATATTTATCATATTTTAATAAATTTCAGTCATATTTATACAAATACTGTTTTGAATTTTTAAATCATTTGAGTACAATAATTATTTTAATTTTGCGACTTCTTAGCACCAAGTTTAACCCAAGCGTAAAATTTAAAAAGTTATGAATTTTTCGAAAACATCCTAAATTTGATGCTTTTTTTGCAATATCTTTTTATTAAATTGACATTTTTTCTTCAATTTGGGCTTATTAGGCACAGAATTGTATTACCTTTCTACGTTGAGAAAAAAATATATCAATATTATAAAAAGGAAGACAAATTAGAAGTCATCCAATGGATACTCAATACGGAATTTGTACAATTTAACCCCTTCACAGTCAGGCGAAAAAAAAAAACATTTCGTGCGAAAAATGTTTTTAACAAAAAACACTTTAGAAACACGTGATATTGGCAGGTTCAATGTTTTTGGGCTCGCTGAATCCAAACCTTATGTTGGGTTTTCCAAATTCAAAATGGAGGATCCAATATGACAGGCATGAATTATGGAAAAATGTCCGGATATTTATAAAATTAGTGATACGTAGGTTTTTCGAGTCAGTGAATAAAAATCTGTTCCTAGATTTTCAGAATTCAAAATAGCAGATCCAATATGGAAGACATGAATTCTTTACAACGTTCGGATGTTGATAAGGTTGTATATAATTAGGCTTTCAGAGTCGCCGATTCGAAATCAAAATTGCGGGTCCAATATGGCCCACTAAAATTGTCAAAAATGTTTAGAACTTGATCGGATTGTAAATATTTACGTTTTTTGAGTCTTTGAAATGAAATCTGGTGTTGGGTTTAAAAAATTCAACATGGCGGAAATGAATTATTAAAAATATTCGGGCCTTGGTAAAATTTATGATACGACCCGCCATATCCAATCCGCGATGTTGAATTTTGAAAACCCACCACCAGATTTCGATTAAGTAATTCCAAAAACCTAAGTATCATAAATTTTATCAGGATCCGAACATTTTTAATCATTCATGCCCGCCATATTGAATCCACCATTCTAAATTTAAAAAATTCAAGATTAGCTTTGAAATCAGAGATCCAAAGCACCTATGTATCATCAACTTTATCAAGGTCGGATTATCTGTAAACATTCATGTCCGCCATATTGGATCCGCTATTTTGAATTTCAAAAATCCAACATCAAATTGGAAATCAGCGATCCCCAAAACCTAATTATCATCAACATTATCAAGGCTCAAAATTTTAGAATAATTTATTTCTGCCCTATTAAATCCGCCATTTTGAATTTTGAAAATAACATCAGATTTGAATTCAGCGACCCCAAAAACATAATTATCACTAATTATATCAAGGTCCAAACATTTTCAATAATTTGCGTCCGCCATATTGGATCCGCGATTTTGAAATTTGAAAATCCAACATCAAATTTGAACTCAGCGAACCCAAAAACATAATTATCACCAATTATATCAAGGTCCAAACATTTTCAATAATTTGTGTCCAACATATTGAACCCAACATTCTGAATTTTCAAAATTTAACATTAGATTTAAAATCAGCAATCCCAAAACATTATTATCATCAATTTTGTCACGGCCCGACATTTAAAAATAATTTATGTCTGCCTTATTGGATCCGCCATTTTTAATTTTGAAAATTATATCAGATTTGAATTCAGCGCCCCAAAACCTAATTATCATCAACTTTATCAAGGTCCAGAATTCAGGATCCGCCATTTTGAATTTCGAAAATAACATCAGATTTGGATTCAGCGACCCCAAAAACAGTATCATCACCAATTTATCAAGGTCCAAACATTTTCAATAATTTGTGTCTAACATATTAGACCCATCATTCTGAATTTTTAAAATTCAACATTAGATTTGAAATTAGCAATCTCAAAACATAATTATCATCAGCTTTATCAAGGCCCAACATTTAAAAATGATTTATGTCTGCCCTATTGGATCCGCCATTTTTAATTTTGAAAATTATATCAGATTTGAATTCCGCGACCCTAAAATCTAATTATTATCAACTTTATAAAGGTCCAGAATTTTTAAATAATTTATTTCTGCCCTATTTGATCCGCCATTTTGAATTTTGAAAATAACATCAGATTTAAATTCAGTGACCCCAAAACCTAATTATCTTCAACTTTATCAAGGTCCAAAATTTTTAAATAATTTATTTCTGCCCCATTGGATCCGCCATTTTGAATTTCAAAAATAACATCAGATTTGAATTCAGCGACCCCAAAAACATAATTATCACCTATTTTATCAAGGTCCAAATATTTTCAATAATTTGTGTCCAACATATTGAACCCAACATTCTCAATTTTCCAGATTCAACATTAGATTTGAAATCAGCAATCCCAAAACATAATTAGCGGTCCCAAAACGTAATTATCATCAACTTTATCAAGGTCCACAATTTTTGAATAATTTATTCCTGCCCCATTGGATCTGCCATTTTGAATTTCAAAAATAACATCAGATTTGAATTCAGCGACCCCAAAAACATAATTATCACCAATTTTATCAAGGTCCAAATATTTTCAATAATTTGTGTCCAACATATTGAACCCAACATTCTGAATTTTCAAAATTCAACATTAGATTTGAAATCAGCAATCCCAAAACATAATCAGCGATCCCAAAACCTAAGTATCATCAACTTTATCAAGGTCTAAAATTTTTGAATAATTTATTCCTGACCTATTGGATCCGACATTTTGAATTTGGAAAATAACATCAGATTTATATTCAGCGACCCCAAAAACGTAATTATCACCAATTTTATCATGGTTCAAAAATTTGCAATAATTTAAGTCCACTATATTGAACCCACCATCCTGAATATTCAAAATTAGATTTGAAATCAGCAATCCTAAGCACCTATGTATTATCAATTTCATCAAGGTCCGACGATTTGTAAACATTCATGTCCGCCACATTAGATCCGCAATTTTGAATTTCAAAAATCCAACATCAAATTTGAAATCAGCGACCCCAAAACCTAATTATAATCAACTTTACCAAGGCCCAAAATTTTTAAATAATTTATGTCTGCCCTATTGGATCTACCATTCTGAATTTTGGAAATAACATCAGATTTTAATTCAGCGACCCCAAAAACATAATTATCACTAATTTTATCAAGGTTCATAATTTTCAATAATTTCTGTCCACCATATTAAACCCACCATTCTGAATTTCTAAAATTCAACGTTAGATTTGAAATCAGCGATCCCAAGCATCTATGTATCATCAATTTCACCAAGGTCCGATGATTTGTAAAAATCCATGTCCGCCATATTGGATCCGCTATTTTGAATTTCAAAAATCCAACATTAAATTTGAAATCAGCGACCCCAAAACCTAATTATCATTAACCTCATCAAGGCTCAAAATTTTAAAATAATTTATGTCAACCCTATGCGATCCACCATTTTGAATTTTGAAAACTTTGAATTCAGCGACCCCAAAAATATTATTATCATCAATTTTATCAAGGTTCAAAAATTTTCAATAATTCAAGTCCACTATATTGAACCCACCATCCTGAATTTTCAAAATTTCACATTAGATTTGAAATCAGCGGTCCCAAGCACCTATATATCATCAATTTCATCAAGGTCCGACAATGTGTAAACATTTATGTCCGACACATTGAATCCGCTATTTTGAATTTCTAAAATCCAACATCAAATTTGAAATCAGCGATCTCAAAACCTTATTATCAACTTTATTAAGGCCCAAAATTTTTAAATAATTTATATCTGCCCTATTAGTTACGCCATTTTGAATTTTGAAAATAACATCAGATTTGAATTCAGCGACCCCAAAAACATAATTTATCACTCATTTTATCAAGGTCCAAACACTTTCAATAATTTGTGTCCGCCATATTGGATCCGCGATTTTGAAATTTGAAAATCCAACATCAGATTTGAACTCAGCGACCCCAAAAGCCCTAGTACACTTAAGAAAAATCAAATCGGATCACGTTGAATAACTTTATTTTGAGCTGCCCACAAACGTGTCACGATGCAAAAGTGGCACGACTTTTTTTGCCCATACATGTGTCACTGACAGTGAAGAAGTTATTAAGAAAATCCCAACTCTGATCATCTCCTTGTTAGCCCATCATGAAAGTTCGAAAATATGTTCAAGTGTAAGTGAAGAAGTAATTTCATCTCTCAAAAAAGTGTCAAATAGTGTCAAAAGTTCAGTCCGAGCCCTGTTCGTCTGATAAATAATTCAACATACCATCTTTTCGCAAGCTTTCTTTCCATCCATGAAACCTTTAGGAATGACATTCGGAGTCAGGAGCTCATACCGCTGCCTGAACTCTTGGAAGGGAATCCTATTCGGGAATCCTTGTCTGCAGATACGGATTCCTTCAAGCACACCGTTGCACCTCAGCTGATCAAGGACGAGAGGAGCGTCTATTTTACCTGCCCTCTTCTCGTGATTCGGTATGATGCACCTGACGAAGTTCGGATTGGTATTGCGCAAGGTGACCATCAGCTTGGCAAGCTGCTCCTTGTAAAGCTGCGAAACCGTTCTGAACATTCCCTTCCTGGTCCTCGCGCCAAACTGGGTGTCTGTCAAGGCTTGTTGCGCCATTCCGACAATCTCAGCATCCTTCCAGATATGGCAGACGAAAGGATCCTGGGACGCTTGAAGAAGACTCACTATGTTCTCGTTCAGAGGGTCCATGTTCTTCATGAGCCACTTGGCTGCCGAGTAATCTACTTTTCCAGCGTAGTGAATGATAGCAAAATCCGCAACTCCACGGAAGTCCGTCTTCATGAACTTGGGATGAACGCTGTGAGCACCGACGAGTTTCTCAACGAAGGTTTTGTCTGTGGCTTTCGGGAACCAACACTCTTCATCCAGAAGAGCCATGATACCCATAGGTTTGTCTATCAAATCTATCGTGGGCTGAAGATCCAATCCAAAATCGATGAACTTCCATTCGATACCTTCGCGTTGATATTCCTCCTGTTCGAGAATGAACATCGTGTGATTGAAGAGCTGCTGTAGCTTTTCGTTCGTGTAGTTGATGCAGAGCTGTTCAAACGAGTTCAGCTCAAAGATTTCAAATCCTGCCATATCGAGGATGCCGATAAAGCTCGCTCCTTGTCGTTTCGTTCTGTCGAGGGATCTGTTTATCCTGTTGACGAGCCAGCGGAACATCCTCTCGTAGCAGGCTTTCGATATCGCCTCCACAGCAAACTCAACTTGCTCCTTTGTTTGTGCCTTTGTAACGAAATCCCTGCCGACTTTAATCCTCGGCTTCAGGAAAGCTTTCGTCATTTCTGTTACGCTCAGGCCTAGTAGGTGTGAAATTTTCTGCGCTACTGTGTTATCTGGAAGAGTTGCTTGGTCGGAATTTCGCTCCTGCCTAAACTGCATTGATCCAAACAACATTACTGCTGAGACTATGCGAAAGATAGAGGAAAAGTCTTCATTCGTCATTCCCATTATGTTCATTGCCTTCACGGTGGAGAAAAATTCTGCAGCGTCGTCCATTCCTGGGACTGGGAGCGCTCCGCTGGACAGGAATGGATAGAGCTTTGGATCCTCTAGAATGAATTCCTCTGCGAAATACAATTTTCAGTTAGATACTTTGTCCAGAATTAGAATGCAGTCTTCACAGAGTTAAGGGGAAATAGTGGACTCCGTAAAGTATTTAAATTACAATAAATACACATATTTGTAAAAAAAAAGTCAAGTTTAATACAAATTTCAACAACTTTAAAACAATGCGTAACTGTTCTTGTTTTAAATCTTCAATAATTACTATAATCATCAGTCAGGGTGTCTATTCAAATCCTGGAAAAAAATTCCCTGCCAATTCAAGGGTTTTTTTTAGGTATCTGAAGTTTTTTCCAGTCATAATTTTTAAAATACGGAGCCATTTAAACACTTTGCATTTTTTTAAAGCAATAAACTCGGAATGTGTGTGAAATTTCACAAATTTATTATAAATAATGTTTGTTTCAATTTCTTGGGACTTAATATATTTAATTTGGATTTTAGAAACCTTTGGAAATTTTTATAACAAGATATTCTTAAATATATTAGCACCATCGACTACTAAATAGACAACATACATGAATTCTCAACTAAATAATAGAATTTTCAAATAAAAAAATATAAATTTTTAACCAAGTGGTTATATTGTGAACTAGAAAAGATAAATTTTTAACCAAAAATGGAATAGTTAACTTTTCAGTTAAAACAATTAATTTTCCAAAAAAAAAAAAAAGAAATTTTTAACCTAAGTGATGAATTTTTGACCAAAATAATAAATCTTCAACGGAATAGATGAATTTTAAACTAAAAAGAAGAATTTTTAACAAAAGAGTTTAACTTTCAACCAAGCAGTTTTATTTTCAATCAAAAAAATACATTTTTACCAAAAATGACAAATAACTGGAATACTTTAATTGATTTTCAACAAAAAAGCCAATTTTGAACAAAATACATGAAATTTAAACAAAATAATTCAATTTAAAAAAAAAACTAATTTTCAGTAAAAAATGGAATAGATAAGTTTTCAGTTAAGAAAATGAACAAAAAAATTTAGATAAGTTAAATGAGTATTCAACCAAAAATGAAAATTAAAAAAAAAATTATTATTTTTGTTTTACTTAATTTTATTTTAATGAAATAAAGTTAAATTTTCAGTTAAAAAAATTAATTTTTCACCAAAAAATCAAAGAAATTTTCAACGAAAACAATGAATTTTCAACTAAAATAGAGAATCTTAACTAGAATAGATAAATTTCAAAACAAAAACAAGAGTTTTTAGGAGTTTTATTTTCAACCAGAGATGAATTTTTTAACTTAAATGATAATATTTATCTGGAATGATTTAATTTTCAACCTAAAAGATAAATTAAAAAAAAAAATTAATTTTGTTATCAAAAAATGTGATTTTTCAACAAAATACATCAATTTTGAATTAAAAAAGATCAATTTTCAACCAAAAATGAATCAATTCAATCTTCAGTTTAAAAAATTGATTTTCAACCAAGCTGATGAATTTTGAGCTAAATGATGAATCTTCAACGGAAATAGTTAAATTAAAAAAAAGGGTTTTTAACAAAAAAGATAATTTTTAATCATACAGTTGAATATTTAACCAAATTAATAAATTTTCTACAAAAAAATTAATTCTCAACTAAATTGCTTAATTTTCAACTAAAACGTATAAATACACTACCATAAATGAAAAAGTTAAATTTGCAGTTAAAAAAATTGACTTTATACACACAAAAATAGAATTTTTAACGAAATAGTTAAATTTTCAACCAATTAGTTAAATTTTTTAACCAAAGAGATGAATTTTTAACTACAATTATTGATCTTTAAACAAAAAAATAAATTGTTGACGAATTTGTTTCAATTTTAACCAACTAGTTAAATTTTCAACCAAAAAAAGGTAAATTCTAACCAGAAATGTAACAGTTAAGTGTGCAACTAAAACAGATTTTAATTAAAAATTTGAAAATAGTTAAATTCAACCAAAAAATACGACTTTTCAACAAAATCGTTAAATAGACAACCAAAATAAATTAATTTTCAACCAAGTAGTTGCACTTTTAATAAAAAAAAATAAAAATCCTACTATAAGAGATGAATTTTTAAACATCTCTTAAACTGACTCGAATCATTTTAAAAATTTGAGAAATATTTTTAAATTTGATGAAAAAAAACGAATGATTGAAAATTCATATTCTTGGGCTTAAATTCAACTGTTTTTACAAAATTCGACTTTTTGTCTTGAAAATTAATTTAAATTTAAAATTCTACTGTTTTGTTGAAAAATTCATCTTTTTGGCTTGGAATTTCATCAATTTTATTAAATTTTTTTCTTTCTTAATTAAAAAATTTTTTTAATTCAAAATTCAACTATTTTATTGAACAATCATCGTTATGGTTTCAAAATGTATCTTTTTCTGTAAAAATTTCATCTTTCTTTTCAAAAATGCAACTGCTTGTCTGAAATATCTGTTTTAGTTAAGATTTAAGTATTTTGTTAAACATTCATCTTTTTTGTCTATATTGGACTATTTACTTATTTAAATTGAAATATTTTTTGTTGAAATATCAGTTATAACATTTTTTGTTTAAAAATTTATATTTTCGGGTTGTAAATTGAATTGTTTCATAGAAAATCTGTCTTTTCGGCATGAAAATTCAACAAGTTCGTACAAAATCAAACTATTTTGTAGAAAATTGTTTTTTTTTATTGAAAATTAATTTTCCTCAGTCAACTATTGAGTTAAAAAGTTTTAAAAACAAAGAAATATTAATATAATTAAGGTATTTTTACTAAAATTTTCTTTCTTGATAGAAAATTAATTCTCTTGGTTTAAAATTGAACTATTTGGCAGAAAATACATGTATTTGGTTCATGATTCGTCTTTTTTGCTTACAATCAAATATTTTTTATTTAAAATAAAAATATTTTTTGGTTTAAATATCAACTATTACATCAAATAAATTTTTTAAAATTAATATTTCCAGGTTAAAATGCAACTGTTTTACAGAAAATTGATCTCTTTGACTTTAAAATTCAACAATCCTGCAAAAATTTATTTCCCTTTTATTGAAAATTAATTCTTTTAACTACAAATTTAACTATTCGATTTTTTGGTAAAAATTAATCTTCTTGGTAGAAAATTTAACTATTTGTTTAAAATTGTATTTAGTTTTTTTAGTTCTTTTTTTCTGACAAAAGATTTACCTTTTTGATTGGAAATTAAAATATTTGGTTAAAAATATATGTAATTTGATGTGATTGATCTTTTTTAGAAGAAAATTAATCTTCTTGGTTGAAAATCCATCCTTTTTTTTAAATTCAACTGTTTTATAAAAATCTCGTCTTTATGGCTTGTGAATGCCACAATTTGGTATAATGGTCAACCATATCGTAAAAAAATTAAACTGTTTATTTAAAAAATTTTCGAAACAAAAAAAAACTAATACCTTCTCATTATGATGAGAATGTAATAAACTAAAAATTAGGCAAATAAAATTGGGACTAACTTAACATCTTTTGTTTAAAATATTTAGTTGAAAATATATGTAATTTATTGAAAATTCATATTTTTTATTATATTCAAGTGTTTTTTTTAACAAAATTAAAACCTTTTTAGTTAAAATATCAATTATTACATTAAAAAAAATAGTATTTCCAGGTTGAATATGTAACTGTCTTGTAGAAAATTCGTTATCTTTTTACTGAAAATTAATTTTTTAAACTGCAAATTTTACTATTTAATTTTTGGTAGAAAATTCATCTTTTCCAGTTAAAAATTCATCTACTTGGATAAAAATTCATTTTATTAAAAAAATTTTTATAGAAAATTAATCCTCTTGGTGAAAAACTTAAATATTTGGTAGAAAAAATATGCATTTTGCTAATAATTCTTTTTTTTTTGGCAAATCAATTTTTGTGGTTGAATTACTTTGGTTAAATACTTGGATTCAAATATTTTGTTGAAAATTCATCTTTTCGGCTATATTCAACTTTTTTTTAAATTTAAAATGAAAATCTATTTTGTTAAAATCTCAGCTATTACATTTTTCGCTGAAAATTCATCTTTTTAGATTAAAAATTCAACTCCTTCGTTCACAATTGGACTACTTTCTTAAATTTCGTTTTTTTGTTGTTAAAGATTCACAAT
The DNA here is from genome assembly GCA_032357855.1 of Amphibolips quercusostensackenii. Lineage (NCBI taxonomy): Eukaryota > Metazoa > Arthropoda > Insecta > Hymenoptera > Cynipidae > Amphibolips > Amphibolips quercusostensackenii. The sequence continues at coordinate 7,094 of JAUELO010038447.1, read as the reverse complement.
TTTAGTTAAAAATTCATTCATCACATCATTTGTTTAAAATAATTAGTTGAAAATTTATGTATTTTGTTGAAAATTCATATTTTTTTGATAGAAAATGCAACTATTTGGTTAGAAATAAAGGTTATTTATTGAATATTTGTTTTTTTCTGATTAAAAATGCAACTATTTGATTAAAACTCAATGTATTTTATTAAATACTTTTCTTTTCTGGTAGAAAATGCAAATATCTGGTTAAAAACTGAAACATTCTGTTGAAATTTGTCTTTTTTGGTAGAAAATTAAACTATTTGGTTAAAAACTGCTGTATTTTGTTGAAAATTTGGTTTTCCTTGTGGTAAATTAATCTGTTTTAGTTGATGATTCAAGTATCTTGTTGAACAACTGTTTATTTTATATAAAATATTTTTTGGTTGAAATATAAACTATTACATTTTTTGTTGAATATTAGTATTTTCAGGTTGACAAGTCAACAGTTTTGTAGAGAAATCATCTGTTTCGTCTTGAATATTCAACAATTTGGTAAAGAATCCATTTTTTATAGAAAAATCGCTAATTTTTTATTGAAAATTAATTTTTCTAAATAAAAATTTAACGGTTTAGTTAAAAATTCATGTAATTTATTAAAAATTCATCTTTTTTTTAGTTGCAAATGAATTTTCTTGGTCGAAAATTCTTTTTTGGTTGAAAATTTAACTCTTTGGTTAAACAATTATCTTTTTGGATTAAAACGTCAACTGTTTTTAATTGTAAATTCATCTTTTTTAGTAGAAAAATTCTTGTTTGAAAATTCAACTGTTTTCAACAAAATTTGGTGTTTCGGCTTTTAATGTAAAATCAATTTTTCTGGTTAAAAATATAACTATTTGGTTGAAAATAAATATGTTTTAATTAGGGCTTCTAGTATTCTATTGAAAAATCATCTTTTTAGGTAAATTCAACTGTTCTTTAATTTGAATAAAAATCTTTTTTGTTGAAATATCAACGATTTCATTTTTTATTGAAAATTCATCTTTTTAGATTAAAAAATCGTTTGTTTTTTGGTAAAAAAGTATGTGCTTAAGTTGAAATTTTAAGTACGTTATTGAAAATTAAAATAAAATAAAAAATATATATATTTTGAGAAATGAAAAAAAAATATAAACTGATAAAATAAAATTGTTAAACAATTTATGTACTTTGTTGTAAACTCGTCTTTTCTAGAAGAAAATTAATCTTCTTGGTTGAAAGCTCAACTACTTGGTAGAAAATAGACTACGTATTTGGTTAAAAATTCGTCTTTTTTGGTGGAAAAACTTTTTTTGTCTCTTTGGCTTCAAAATTTTACAGTCTTGTAGAAAATTCGTTTTCTTTTTATTGAAAATTTATTTTTTATCTGCAAATTTAACTATTCGATTTTTGGTTAAAAATTAATCTTTTTTAGTTAAAAAATCAACTATTCAGTTGAAAATAAATGCACTTTCTTTAAAAATAGTATTTTTTGATAAAAAAATTTAACTTCTGGGTTTAGAACGTAACTTTTTGGTAGAAAATATATTTATTTTTGTTGAAAATTTCTCTTTTTGGTAGAAAATCAATTTTTTGTTTAAAAATGCAACTGTTTGGTTGAAAATTAATCTGTTTTAGTTCAAGATTTAAGTATTTTGTTGCAAATTTGTCTTTTTTGGTTAAATCTAACTGTTTTTTATTAAAAATTAAAAAAATTTTATCAAGAATATCAGCTATTAAATTTTGTGATAAAAATTAGTATTTTCAGGTTGAAGGCTCAACTGTTTTGTGAAAAATTTATGTTATTTGTTGAGAATTCAGCTGTTTTTTAAAAGCTCATCTGTTTAAAATTCAAAAATTCAATATTTTAGACGGCCCCTAATCAGCCATTGAGACAATATATAGTCAATTAGCGAAAAATATTTTTTAAGGAAAAGAAAAGAAATAGTGGCATTAGCGGACAATTGTGAAAAAATATTGTCTTTAGTGCTATTTTCTTCGAAATAGTAGCATAATAGTGTCATCGCTAAAAAAAGCACCAATTTTTAACTAAAAAATTGCAATTTTCAACCAAAAATGGAACAGTTGAATGTTCAGTTGAAAAAATTAATTTTCAACTAAGCTAATGAATTTTCAACTACATAAATGATGTATCTTCAACGCTAATAGTTGAATTAAAACAAGATGAATTTTCAACTACAATGAATGTTTAACTGAAATAACTAAATTTTCAACAAAAAGATATATTTTAAAAAACAAAAAGATTACTTTTCAAACAAAAAGATTAATTTTCTACACAAAAAGACGATTTTTTAACATAGAACATAAAATTTCAACAAAATAGTCGAATTTTCAACTAAAGAAGACAAATTTACAAACAAATAGTTGAATTTTGAAGTAAAAAATATTGATTTTTAACCAAAAATATAATAGTTCAATTTTCATTTCGAAAAATAAATTTTTAACCAAACTGATAAATTTTTAACTAAAATTATAAATCTTCAACTGAAATAGTTGAATTTTAAACAAAAAAGCTGAATTTTCAACTAAAATAATGAATCTTCAACTGAAATAGTTGAATTTTCAACAACAAAAAAAATGGATTCTTAACCAAGAAGATTTACTTCCACCAAACATAACGAATTAAAAAAAAAATACAAGAATTTTCAACTAAAAAAGATAAATTGTTAAATAAAAATAGAATACTTCAATTTTTAGTTAAAACAAAAAAAATAATGTTCAATAGAAGTCACGAGTTTCCAACAAAAAATGTAACTCAAATTTGTATGCAAAAAAATTAATTTTTAACCAAAAAAAAAAAACAAATTTTCATCAAAATATTTAAACTTTCAACCAAAGAAAATGAATTTTGAAACCAAAAAGACGATTTAAAAAAAAAATAGTTACATTTTCAAACAAAGTGATAAATTTTCAACTGAAATGATGAATCTTTAACTTGAATAGTTACATTTTTAACCAAAAAAACGTTTCACTAAAATAATGAATCTTTGACTAGAATAATTGAATTTTCAACCAATGATATTAATTTCTAAGAAAAAAGAAAAAATTTTGAACTAAAAAAGACAAACTGTTGAATTTTCAAGCAAAAAGATTAATTTATAATCAAGAAGATTAATTTTTAATCAAGAAGATTAATTTTCTACCAAAGAGAAGAAATTTTCAATAAAACACATGAATTTTCAACCAGATACTTGAATTTCCGACTAAAAACGATAACGTTCAATCAAAAATAAAATAGTGTCAAATTTTCAGTAAAAAAACTAATTTTGAAAAAAAAAAGGATTTTAACAAATTAGACAAATACAGTAATATAAACTACTTTTACAAATGAAGAATCATTTTTATTCAATTTTATATTGCAATGAAAAAAAAAATTAAGCACGCCCTCGAAAAGTTCCCTGACTTAAAATCCTGACAATTCCAGGTTTTCCAGGTAGGGTAGACACCCTCTCAGTTTTTCGATTTATTGGAAAAACAATTTTCGAAGCAAAATAAAAATTTGGAATCACTATTTTTGCAGTTTATTTGTTTATGAGGTTATATAAATATAATTTTCCGAATATTCTTGAGAAATTGAAAAAGATTGTTCAACATTTCAGATACCTCAAATCAAAATTTCAACCAAATAGTTATATTTTAAACTAAAATATAGTTTTATTTTAGATAAACAACAGTTACACTTATCTGAAAAAGACGAATTTCAATAGAATAGTTTAATTCTCAACCAAAAAAGATTAAATTTTTTCAAAAGAGAGGATTTTCTACAGAAAAAGTTAAAATTTTTAACTCAAAAATAATAATTTTTAACAAAAAAGTTAATTTTAGATCAAGTAGAAGCATTTTCTATAAAGAAGTGAATTCTCAACTAAATTGTTGAATTTTCAACTATAAATTATAAATTCACAGCCAAAATTGAAATAGGTAAATTTTAAACCTGAGAGATGAATTTCTAAATAAAATGATGGATGTTCAACCAAAAAAATTAATTTTGAACAAATTAGTTTAAATTTTAACGAACTAGTTGAATTTCCGACAAAAAAAGGATGACTTCTGAACAAGAAATTTAATAGTTAAGTGTTCAACTAAAGCAGATTTCAATTTTAAATCTAAAAACAGTTTAAATTTAACCACAAAATAAGACTTTTCAACAAAATCGTTAAATAATCGCTAACCACAATACGTTTATTTTGTAGTTGCATTTTTGTTAAAAAAAAGATGAAAATTCTACCATAAGACATCAATTTTCAAACATCTTTTAAACTGACTCGAATTATTAAAAAAAATTTTTAATCTTTTTAAATTTGATGAAAAATCAACTGATTGGTTGAAAATTCATATTCTCGGGTTTAAATTCAACTGTTTTGTAGAAAATTCGTCTTTTTGTCTTAAAAATTAAAGTATTTAGTACAAAAGAAAACTCTTTTGTAGAAAATTCTTTTTTTTTATTGAAAATTAATTCTTAATAAATTTTGGAATAAAATCACATCTATTGTCTAAACTGTTTAGTGGAAAATTTACGTAATTCGTGGAAAATTCGTCTTTTTTGGTAGAAAATTCAACTATTTAGTTAATTCAACATTTTTGTTAGTCTTGAAAAAAGTTATTGCTTTAAAATTCAACTGTTTTGATGAAAATCCGTCTTTTAGGCTTAAAATTTCATCAATTTTATTGACATTTTTGTCTTTCTTAATTAACAAATTTTCAAAATACAAAATTAAACTATTTTGTTGAACATTCATCATTTTGTTTGAAAAATGTATCTCTTTCTGTAGAAATTGCATTTTTCTTAAATTAAAAATGCATCTGTTTGGCTCAAAATTGATCTCTTTTAGTTGACGATTTAAGACTTTTGCTAAACATTTGTCTTTCTTGGATATACTAAACTATTTTCATATTTAAATTAAATTATTTCTTGTTGAAATATCAGATATTACATTTTTTGTTGAAAATTAATATTTTCGGATTGAAAATACAACTGTTTTATACAAAATTCTTTTTTTTAGGATGAAAATTTCACAAAATGGTATAAAATTTAACTATTTGGTACAAAATTAAACTGCTTTGCAGAAAATTTGTTTTTTTCTTTAATTGAAAATTGATTCTCCTCAATCAAAATTAAACTACTCCATTTCTTGGTTAAAAACTGATCTCTTTAGCTTAAAAATTCTACTAAGAAGTTAAAAAGTTTTATAAACGAAAAAAATAATAAACAAAAATTAATCAAATAAAATCTAGACTAACATCACATTAATTTTTCAATCTATTTGTTTAAAAATTAATGTATTTTGTTGAATATTAGTTTTTTTTTGGTAGAAAATTCAACTATCTGATTAAAAATTAAAGTATTTTTTTCATATGTCTGTTTTTATAGAAAATTAATCCTCTTGGTTTAAAATTTAACTATTTGGTACAAAATTTATGAATTTGGTTGACAATTCGTCTTTTTTGGTTATATACAAGTATTTTTTATTACATTTTTTTGGTGAATATTAGTATTTTCAGGTTAAAAATTCAACTGCTTTGTAGAAAATTTATCTGTTTAGCTTGAAAATTCAACAAATTGGTAACAAAATTGATCTGCTTTGTAGAAAAGTCGTTTATTTTTTATTGGAAATTAATTTTTTTAAATAAAAATTTAACTATTGCATTTTTGGTTAAAAGCTGATCTTTTCTAGTTTAAAAATTTAAGTTTTTAGTTCAAAATGCGTCTTTTCGGTAAATAAAACTCAACTATTTGGTTAAAAACTTACGCATTTTGTTAAATATTCGTCTTTTCTGGTAGAAAATTCAACTATTTGGTTAAAAATTGATGTATTTTGTGCAAAATTCGTCTTTTTTTATAAAAAATCTTTCCTGGGTAAAAAAACAACATTTTTTTGATTAAAAATACAACTGCATGTTTGAAAAATAATCTGCTCTAGTTGAGGATTCAATTATTTTGTTTAAAATTCATCTTGTTTTGTTATATCAACTGTTTATTTAAAATAAAATATTTTTGGCTTGCATATCAACTATTACATTTTTAAGTTTGAAAATTCGACTATTTTGTACATAATTCAACCGTTTGACTTGAAAATTGACCAATTTGGTAAAAGAAAGTCAACTGTTTTGTGGAGAATTCGTGTACTTTTACATAAAAAATTAATTTGAAAAAAATGAAAATTTAGCTATTACATTTTTTTTACAAATAGAATTAAAAATTCTAAATTTAAAAATTTAGTTTAAAAATTCAACTGTTTGGTTGAAAATTTATGTAATTTGTTGAAAATCCATCTTTTTTGGCAGAAACTTAACCTTTTTAGTTAAAAATTAATATTTTTGTCAGAAAATTCATTTATTTGACGAAAAAATTAGATCTTTTGTTAAAGGTTTGTCATTTTTTGTAAAAATTTCAACTATTCGGTTGAAAAATTGATGTATTTTGTTGAATACTTGTATTTTCCGGTAGAAAATTCAACTATTTTGTTAAAAATTGATCTTTTTTGGTGAAAATTCGTCTTATCTGGTAGAAAATTAATCTTCTGGTTAAAAACTCAACTGTTTTTTAGAGAATTCATCTGGTTGGCTTAAAAATTTAACAATTTGTTAAAAAATCCAACTGTTTTGTAGAAAAGTCATTTACTTGTTATTCAAAATTAATTTTTTTTGGGATATTTAATTATTCCATTTTTGGTTAATAATTTTTCTAGTTTAAAGATTCAACTATCTAGCTGAAAATTTATATAATTTGTGGAGGATTTTTTTTTTTTTTTGGTAAAAAATTAATCTTCTGAGTCGAAAATTCATATTTTTTGGTTGTAAATGTAACTATCAGGTTGAAGACTCAGATGTTTTGTTGAAAGCTCATCTTTTTGGCTTCAAAATTCAACATTTTGGACAGCCCTTAATCGACCATTGATACCATTTTTAGCCAATCATCTAAGAAATACAAAAAAAGTGTATTTAGTGCCACTTTTTTTGTAAATAGTAGCATAATAGTATCATTGCTTAAAAAAGTGTCAAATAGTGTCAAAAGCCTGTGAGTTTTACGCAAATTATAGAACATTTAGGCAAAATTCTCCAAATAGGAAACTTTTAGGGGAAACGCT
>JAUELO010038431.1:0-10440 GCA_032357855.1 Amphibolips quercusostensackenii | reverse complement strand
GTATTTTTACATCTAATTTACGAAATAAACAAAAAATCAGAGGGCATTGCAATAGAGAACTAGTATATTTTTCATTTTTATATTTTAACAGCTTAAAAAAGTAGAATAAAATAGAATTTCATCTCTCCATGTACATCCTTATTAGACTTTTACATATACCATATTACATTTCTACCTTCTAAGTAATACTTTTACTTTGGCATTTTTTGCCATGCTTCGTATTTAGAAAAATCATATTTTTAGCTCATTCATGCCATTATTCACTTATTATTCTTACAATCATTTATTCTGAAATTGCTTAATATTGCCACTTGATATTCCCTTTTCATGGACCTTATTCTGGATAACTAAATCCTTAAAAACATTAGTATTTAAATCTCCACAATATTTAACTTAAATAAAGTTGGTTAACAGTCTGTTTTTTTTAATCGTCTCTTATAATTTCATCGTCAATAACTTTCTCGCTTGCTTTTTTTTGCAAAATTTCAGGTACAAAAATGTATTTCTATGATATAAAACTGGGCACTCTAATAAACATAAACCTACGAAAAAATTGTAACACAAAACAAGTTGGCGATTTGACGTGAAAACCCTTGAAAATGACCTGTAGTCTAGTTACAAGAACTTGGTAGGGCGTCGAATCACAGATCGTTTGTCCTGTTCATTACTTTTTCTACACAAATGAATGGTTTGTTGTACTTCAGGATTCGTTATCGCAGTACCAAGGACTTCACATAACATATTTTGTTGTTTGGCCGGATAGTGCAGCAAATTTAAAAGTGCAGTGCATTTTAACTTAACATGTGCGGGCGCGTTCCGAAATCAACTCCAACTCGTAACTTCTAACAATGGACTTTGTCTGCTTGAGACGCATCAGATAAATCCGGCATCTCAAAGATTAACAAAAGGACTTAAACATAAAAATGAAAATGTATATGTGCAAAAGTTTGAACTTTGTTGCAAATTGCATTATCAGGTCTCGTTTTGTGAACATTTATTGTAGAGAGACTTATCTATAACAAAGATTGGTGTAAACAGTTTATCAAGACTATATTATATATCTATATGTATACTAGTGGACGGTACCTAACTTATTCACATGAACCATGATCCAACTGGATCATGCACATGAAAAAGTCTCCTTTTATTGATTTCCCAATCCTAAACACAAATGAAGATTGAATTTATCCTGTCATTTATTTATTCCTTCCTATCAAGATGAGTCAAGAACTAAATAAATTGAAAAGACGTGAAGGTCAAATAATTGTAAATGGAGATAGATTTATTAAATCTCTGAACGTGAACTAACCAAAGGTAAAATACAAAATCAGGTTAATAACTTTGAAATCCTTACGGTAAACTTTTGAAAACTTGAAATGAAATCGAAGAATTAGATTAAAGAGATTTAGATGATGATCAGCAACAGTTGCAAATAGGTATTTTGGATGACCGACGTATTCTGTGAAAAACTGCATAAATTATTTGGTAAAAAACCGAGTTGTTACCTTGAAATTCTATTCATGCGTACATCTTCGAAAAATTGAAAAATATTTATATCTTTGGTGACAGCAGTAAATGAAAGCAAAGGGTGGTAACTTAGCTTCTAATCAATTAGAATAACTTTCAATCAAGTTATTGAATTCGCAAGACAAAAGGATGAACTCCTTTATGAATTTCAAAAAAAAAGTAATAGATGATATTTCAACTAGAAACGATATTTATTCTGATTTAAAAACAGCTAAATTAAATTGAAAAAGAGCAATTTTTATAAAATAGTCAAATCCGTAACCAAAAAATATTTATTTTTTACCAAAGTATTGGACTTTTAACCATAAAAAAATGATTTTTAACCAAAAAGAATGAAATTTCTGCCAAAAGAGATATATTATATAATTTAAACTGAATTACCAATTTTTTTAAAAATAATTAAATTTCCAAGCAAATAATAGAATTTAGAACCAAAAAAGACGAATCATCAACCAAAAATATAACAGTACACGTTTCAACCAAATGGAATTGGTTTCAAACAAAAATCGTTTTATTTTTTTCTTGGGTTCTATTAATTTAGTTCGCATAAAAAATCTAATACAATTGAGGTCGACTACCGTATAAAAGAAAAACAGAAGAAATAATATGCAATAGCGTGTTATTGATGTAATTAACTGTTTTTGAAATCCCACAAATTAATTTGTTGATTTTTTTAATAAATTTCGGGCCGTCATAAATATTTTCATATTTTTCAAATATGTACATATGAGAAGAACTTTAAGATAACTCCTCGATTTTTTGCAAAATAGTTTATGCATTTTTTCACGAAATACGACTGTCAAAAGTTGACCATGTTATTAAAGGTGCTCTTGACTACGTTTTTTGACATTCTTTGCAAGCTAGCATCAAAATTTATCGATGCATAGCGGTCAAATGATATTATACTTATTTGTAATAAAATAAGGATTATTAAGATGTTTTTCTTATTTTAAGCGATTTTTTCTCATCGAGTTATTGAATGTTTTGTAGAGGGGCAAGGATTTTTGAAACAGATCCGCGATAGTCAGTTCACACATAAAAACAATACCTTGTTATTACGATGAGAATGTGATAACATCTCTATAATAAAATCAATGTTTGTGATAGATTGGGAAATTTCAATCCAAGTTTTTGTTCTTGACATTAGATTGCCGAAATTAGAAAATCAGGTTCATGTTTTCAACTTTTTAATTATTACGTTCAATTTTTATGGTAAAAGTGACTCCTAAACGTATATATCATTCTAATCATAATTTCAAGATACATGCAAAGATGCTGAACGTCAGAGAACTATTTTTGGAAAATTTTTGGGGCCCTAAAATGTCATAGATTCCTTGGATGGCTAAAGAGAAAACTCAGAAATGAACCTGATGAGATTTTTTCAGAGTGATGCCACATGTGAGTTACAGCTAGCGTAGGCATTGTGGCCTTTAGTAGTTTCCGAATCCGTAATCTAGAAATTTGCCGGGGTGAAGTGAAGGGTGAGGGAAAAAAGAGTGGGCGTGCTTACGGGTCTGCTGAACTATTTTGCCGTCCGGGTCGGTAGTTTGTTGACTTGAATTTCGACCCAGAAATGCTTTTTGTTTTTTTGGCTTTTCTTAAAATTTATTAACGCAATCATTTTTTTATAAACATTAGTTTTGTTGCAGAAAATTGATCTACGCTTCAGTGGAGTTACATTTTTAAAATAATCATTACAAGCCCAGAAATTAGCTTGCAATAAATAGGGTAACTTTGACCAATCATAATTTGAATGTGATAAATATTGTATAGAATTCCTGAAAATAAAAACAAGAATCCAATGACCAAATATGGACAACCAACCTAAAATGTTCCTATTATAATTGAAAAGAGAAAATAAAAAAAAATTTAAAAAAAAAAAAGAGAAAGACAACCAACCAAATCCCCTTTCTTCTCTTTTTTTTACTTCTTTTGACTTTCTTTATTATTATTAGTACACAAATAAAATGAAAGAACATATATATTCAAAAACCAACGTTTCCAAGCTCATACAGCGCCCTCATCAAGGTTAGAAATATTTTAATAAGTAGAAAAAGTGACGAAGGAACGGTACTCTCTCTCTCTCTCTCTCTCTCTCTCTCTTCGAAATCCTAAATTCAAGTGATAGTCAAAAGGCAAATCCCTTATCGTGGCAAGAAACATTTAAGAAGGTAGGAAAAGTGACGAAGCAAGAGTCGTCTTTTCTTCATGCTTGAAATCCAAATGATGTTCAAAGGTGAATCCGTTATAATCAAACAGATATATACGCTAGGAAGAATTTAGAAATAAAAGAAGTTAAAAAAAATTAAGATGCATGAAACCTATTGTTAAATATAATTGATCATACTAATCAAACTTTTGCATAATTTATCCAAATCAGTTTTGAAATTAATAGATGACTTTTTTTGTTTTTTGATATGAAGCCTTCCCATAAATTCTCTCTTTCTCTCCTTACTTTCACTGTGTGAAATTTCAACATCATCCCAGTCAAATTTATGGTCAGCATTAAAAAATTTACTTGTATGCCTGGCAAGAAGACTTTTACATATAACAACGTCTCAATCCAACATCACTCTTGTGTTCTTCTATCCTAGTATTAAGAAATCTGCCAGTCCGTCCCAAATAAGATATATCACAGACCATGCAAGTGATCTTGTAAGCAACACCACCTTTTCGAAAATTTTCTAGAGGATCCTTACCAAAAGTTATGTTATTGAATTTTAAAAAATGAAAGAACAAAAGTATTAAAGGAACTATATTCCCTTAAATCCCTCTGACTGTCTGTAGGCAAAACATTATTTTGTAATATGTTTCTCAATTAACTTGTGTGATTTATGATTCAGATCAAGGATATTTTTAACAATATCCCAATTTCTTTAATTAAATGTAATACGGGGCAAACCTAGAGCTCTGTCAGCTAACTTTTTAATTACTTCAATTTTGTTTTGACAAGGTTAAGCCGGAAAAGTATGTAAAATTCTACCGGAAAACTTACTTTTCCTATGCCACTTGGCGATAATATTACAATCCTGACATTTAATTACCTCTATATCTAAAAAACTGATCTTATTATTTTTTTCTATTCCATGGGTAAAAAAAAGTTTTAGACAAAAACTGTTGAAAGCATCGATAACTGTAACTTTCTAAATACTGAAACTTCTAAACCTTTCATTACTATTTCCGCTAAAATTTGACAAATAACTGAACCTATGGGAGTACCAAACTTCTGCCTATACAAGGATCCATTAAATTTAAAAAAAGTTGAGCTCATAATAAAAGCTGTCCCTTTGATAACATCTTTTTAAATTAATTAAGTACATGTTTTAACATTCTTCCATTCATTTAAAATTGCCGGTTTAACTAATATAATGGGTATATTCGGAAGCATTGCAACAATATCCAAGGAAATCAGTACATGGTCATCCGAAACAGTGTTTTGCATAATAATTTTTTTTTCAGATATATTTAATATTCTATTTTTAAGTTGTCACAGAGTCTTTGAGAAACAAATTAAAGTTTTTCTTTACAAATCTAGTAGGGGTGTTAATAGTTAAAATAACCATTCTCACAGGATAGGCAATTTTAAATAGATAAGATAATATTAAAACACCTACTTGGTGAAGTCAAAAAAAATTTATTAAAGGGGTAGCTTTCATTAGGAGATCAACTTTTTTTCAATTAAATGGATCTTTTTATAGGCAGAAGTTTAGTACTTCCATAAGTTGAGTTATTTCTTGAATCTTAGCGAATATAGTAATGGAAGATTTTGAAGTTCCAGTATTCAAGAAGTTGGATTTTGTTTTGCCTGTTTACTTTCGGTATGTTGACGATACCTTATTATGCATTTCTCTAGCAAAGTTACAGATAGTAATCAATGCTTGCAACAGTTTTTATTTCAAACTTCAATTAAGCTATGAAATAGAAAAAAAATTATAAGATCAGTTTTTTAGACATAGAGGTAATTAAATGTCAGGATGGTAATATTACTTCCAATTCTCATAGGAAAAGTACATTTTCAGGTAGAATTTTAAAGTTCTTTTCGGCTCATCCTTTTCAAAAAAAAAAAATTGCAGTAATCAAAAATTAATTGGATAGAGCTCTAGGCTTATCCCATATTTCATTTTATCCAAGAAATTCGAATATTGTTAAAAACATCCTTTATCTGAATCATTACCCACACAAGTTAATTAAGAAACATATTACAATTAAAATTCAACAAATCAATAACAATCAAAACTTTTGTTTTTCCATTTTTGTTCAAATATCAAAAACTATTAAATTCATGTTAAAGAAGTTTAGGACTCATACCATTTTCCATATATTATTTGTAATAGATTCAATAATAACGTTTGGTAAAGATCCTCTGGATAATTTTAAAAAGCGTGGTGTTGTTTACAAGATCACTGACAAGGTCTTTGATATAAATTGTGTGGAACAGACTGACGGACTTCATAATACTAGGATAGAAGAACACAGGAGTGATGTTCGCTTTGGACGTTGTTATAAGAGTGTGCTTGCCAGGCATACAAGAGAATTAGTTAATTATGACCATGAATTTTACTGGGATAATGTTGAAATTTCACAGAGTGGAAGTAATGAGAAAAATTAGGAATTTATGGAAATGCTTTTTATCAGTAACCAAAAGAAGTCATCTATTTATTAAAAAACTAATTTAGATAAATTAAACAAAAGTTATGTCCGTATGATCAATTATATTGAACAATAGGTTTAATTAATCTTGATTTTCTTTGGTTTTTTCTTATTTCCCAATTCTTCCTGGCATATATTTCTGTTTGATTGTAACGAATTAACCTCTGAACATCACTTGGATTTTAGGTAAGAAGAAAAAACGACCCTTGTTTCGTCACTCTTCCTGCCTGCTTAAATGTTTTTGCCTCTATACGTCATTCTCCGTCACCCTTTTTACTTATTAAAATATTTTTAACCTCAATAAGGATGCTGTATGAGCATTGAAACGTTAATTTTTAACTATATATGTTCCTTTATTGTATTTGTATAGCTATAAGAATAAAGAAATACGAAAGAAATAAATAAAGAGAAGAAAGGGGATTTGTTTGGTTGCCTTTCTTATTTTCTTTCGCTATTTTTTTTGTTTTCTCTTTTTTTCTGTTCTCTTTTCAGTTACAATAGAAAAATTTTATGTTGGCTGTTCAAATTTGCTCGTTGGATTTTTGTTTTTATTGTCAGGAAATTTTTGCAATAACTTGGGTATTAGACGTTAAATAGAATTTTAAATTTTGACTTGATTTTACTTCAAAATTCTTAAATTTTAAGTAATAAATATTATTAAAAATTTGACCCTGGTGAAGCATAGTTTATTCTTTTACTAATACAGGCATACTACATAAGTCATATTATCAACAATACTTTCAGAGAAAATACCAAAATGCGACATCCTTCCAAAGGCCCATGTACACTGCCCTCTTAAATAAGGCTTTGTACTAATTTCTCGTTCCTTATACTGTTTTAGGTAAGCAGTTATTTTTTTATAACAACCTGAGTAAGTAGATGTATCATTTATTAAAATTTTAATGAAGATTACTGTTACCAACATTCACCGGCTTGGAGAGCATTTGAGGTTTCGAGTCTGTGATGAATTTCATTATTTGTTTTCCTTTTTGTAATTTTTATTTTTTCTGTTCAGGCTAGGGAAGCGTTCATTAATTAATAATCAAAGATTACATTTTTGGTGAAAATTCATCTTTTTGTTAAACTCAGCGTTCATCTAAAAAATTAATGTATGTATTTATACTTATAATTTTTTTAACTGAAAATATAACTTATGAATTGTTTTTTGAAAAATTGAAGTTTGTTTACTTGAAAATTCGTCTTTTCATTAAAAACTAAACTCAGATTTAAGATCTAGGGTTTTATGTACATATTTTATATATATTTTTAGGTTTTGTAGATTCTACTTAATTTTATTATTTTTAGTCTCTTATAAGAGAGAGATTCTAATAGGTAGAAAAAGGACAAGAAACATAGAAAATATATATTGAAATCGATCCTCTAAAATGGGCAGGTCGACTGTCCTATAGTTGACCTTTGAATAAAGTCAGTCTTCATTTATAGATAGCCAGACTGACTTTTAATTTTTCTCTATGCAGTAAAAAAGCTACTCAACATTGCTACCTTCCAGTTATAGAATAATCACGTTACTAAAAAGTAACATTTGATATATAACTAATTATAACAATGTTACCCCATTGTTACGAAGCAGTTACAGAACGTGTTTGCTGTGATATCTAAATATAATTTCTTTTTTTAAATACGCATTTAATTTTTTGTAGAATTAATATAATTGGAGAGGAGCGATAAGCATGAAAATTTAAAAAATGTTCAAAAAGTGACTATTATACGGTGAAAAAACTAAGATAGAACTTTAGTTCTATAACACACAGAAAATCAAAAAAAAATTTTTTAATTTTTATGAATTTATATTTCCCGCCAACATTTTTTCAAAAAATCATGCACATTGAAAATGACTGAAAGGAGTTCTGTGAGTTTTCGAAGATTTTTTTTAATGATAGAAACAAAGAAAAAAAAGATAGACGAAAATGGACGTTATTGCACCCCCCTAACTTATCCAATATGGCGGTTGACAGTTTCAAATTTCGGGAAAGTTTTTTTTAATGTATGCTTTTAAATGGCTGACTCAACGTTTGGTTGCCTTTAGAGGCACTTTTTGCATGGTTACCCTTCAACCTCTAAAAAAAATTTTAATATGAAAAAATTGACAGAGTATTTTTGCACCCAGAGGAACAAACTGTCGCGATACGTTCGCTAAAACATAAAAACAAGTTTTTTTGCCAACCACTCTAGTGAAGGAATTTAAAATAAATTTTTATCAACTATTAAGTATTGCCAGTATGGGGGCGTTGCCTAATAATGTTACATTCTGTTGGTACAAAGTTTGTGTATATTTTTGGTTTTAATGCATTAAAAACATAAGAAAATATTAATAGCGATATAAATGTTTGAATAGCTTGCTCATCGCCATAATTGAAGAACACCTTACGATAATTTAGTAAAATGTGCAACATTTTTCCGACTCATAGTTTCATTTATTAAATGGCAAAACGTTTGTAACGATGTAATTGTTTAATAAATCATTTTTTGCAATGAGGCAAAAAAAATCTGAAGATATTTCTGAGAGTGCTCTAGTGATATACTTGTTATTGGCATAGTACAATTACTTTATTTCAAACTAATTAAAAAAGCTCCAAATCCATGTCTGCAGGCATACAGCAAATATACGCTTAACAACAAATGCGCTAATTGTTCAACAAATGGTTTAAAAAAGAATCGCACTGGGGAATTTTGAACACAAGTGCTATGATGTTATTGGTTTTTCGATTCAATGCTTAGTTTTTCATAACGATAGCAGAAATATAAAAAATAATTTAATTGTTAAGCAAAGCCGCTAACTTAAATGTCGTATAAAGACAATGTTTAAGCTAACTTTTTCGCATTGCTAAATTTTTTTATATTTTTAATACGTCAAGGTATATTATGTTACAGTTAGTAACATTTCATTGTTTTTTATAATTGTTAAATAATTTCGTAAAAATTATAAACAACATAATAGTTTTAAATATGACTTTTTCTAACCAATAAAAAAAGCACCTAGAGATATTTCCGAGGCGAATCCAGCGGTATTTTCACTTTCTTTGTAGGACTTCAAATTTCACTTATAATAAAGGCACACGTCTGAAATCCATATGCAGCATGTTGTTGCAGAAAGGAGGTAAAGTGGAGGAGATAAAAAGAATATTTAAACTAACTTTGTCGCATTACTTCAGAATTTCTTTATTTTTGATATTGCGATATACGTTATGTTACAGTTAGTAACATTTCATTGTCTCCTATAATTGTTAAATAAAATCGTGCAAATTATAAACAATATAATTTTCTATAAATTGGTTTAAAAAAAAAATGAAAAAACACCTAGATATATTTCCAGAACGAAGCCAGGGGTAACTTTACTTTTTTGTTAGGACTTTTAGTTTCATTTATAATAAAGGTGTGAGTCTGAAATCCATATGCAGCATGTGTTGCATGAAGGAGGGTAAGTGGAGGGGATGAAAACAATGATAAAATTAACGTTTTGAAATGATTAAAAAGTATTTTATATTTTTGATACTTCAAGTTACGTCATGTTACAGTTAGTAACATTTTATTGTTTTCTATAAATGTAAAATAAATTCGTAAAAATCATAAACAATGTAATTGTTAAAAAAATGACTTCTTTAAGAAATAAAAAGAAATGTATCGAGATATTTCCGAAACGAATCTAGTATTATCTTTACTTTTCTGGCAGGACTTTTAGTTTTATTTATAATAAAGGCTTAAGTCTGGAATCCATATGCAGTATGCTACAGCAGGAAGGAGGGAAAGTGGAGGGGAGAAAAACAATGCCTAAACTAACTTTTTCGCATAATTCAAAATTTATTTTTATTTTTGATACTTCAAGGTATTTTATGTTAAAATCAGTAACATTTCATTGTTTTCTATAATTGTTAAATAAATTCGTAAAAATAACAATATAATTGTTTGAAAAATGACTTTTAAGAAAAAAAAAATATTGAGGTATTTCCTTAACACTTACAGATATTGCTGAGCCGGATACAAGGCTGTTTATATTTTTTTTCTACGACTATTACTGTATTTTTAATTTAAGGCACAAGTTTATGATGTATGTGTGACGTGTACCGAAGAAAGGGATCTTACGGGTCCCCAGGCAAATTCTTCAGTAGAAGCGTTTGAAGAGACAATCGAAGTCAGTCACTCACAGAGTGGGGGACTATCTCCGGAATCCAGCCAATCCACTTACAATCGCATCTTCTACTTCTCGCTCTGTGTTAACGAATCAGCCGAACTCTCGAGTCATAC
>JAUELO010038424.1:0-10440 GCA_032357855.1 Amphibolips quercusostensackenii | reverse complement strand
AAATTCGGGAATTTCATTATCCAGAAATTTTATTTTTTAGGATTTTTCAGTCGTCCCTTATAATATTATCGAATTTGAAAATTCCCAAATAATATCATGTCTGACAGAACATTACTGAATTATAAAATATCCAAACTAGAAAATTCCCGAAAAATAAAATTCCCGACACTGTAAAATCCCTGAATTGAAAAGTTTCCAGATAAGAAAATTCCCGATTAATAAAATTTTAGAATTGTAAAATTGCCAAATGATAAAACTTCCGAATTATGAAATTTTCGAATAATTAAATTCCCGAATAATAAAATTCCGGAGTGAAAAAATTTCCAAATAATGAAATTCCCGAATTAGAAAATTTCCTAATTGGAAAATTCCCGAATTGGAAAATTCCCGAATATAACTTTCGAGTTACAAAATTCCCGAATAATAACATTGCTTGAATTGACAAATTTCCGAATAATAAAATTCACGCACACTTTATAATATTCCCGATTTGGGAAATTCCCGAATAATTAAATTCTCGACAGTTTATGATATTACTGAATTTAAAAATCCTCGAACAGAAAATTGCCGAATTCTGAAATATCGGGACTAGAAAATTTCCGATTTAAACAATAAAATTTTTTTATAAATATCGTTTATTTATTAAAAATACACCAATCAAATATTTTTATAAAAAAATTATTTTTGATGTTTAAAGTTTTCAAAATTATTCGTAAAATGTAAAATAACAATAATTTAAAAAATAAATTGCTGAATAAACATGTTTTCAATTATTCTAATTTCAAATTCAGACAACAATTTTAGCAACATTAAAAATAATTTTTTAATTCCTGACTTTAAAATTCCTGACAGAAAATTGCCGAATTGTAAAATATCCAAACTTGAAAAATCCTGAATTATAAAATTCTTGAATATGAATTATTCAAAAAGTCGTTTTTACTAAATATTATTTATTTAGTAAAAACACAATAATCAAAAATTTGTTTTAAAAAAATTATCATTTAAAGTTTTTTTGAACTATTTTTTTAATTTATTTTTTTATATAGCTTTTATACAATCATTTTTATTTTAAATTCAAGCAATAATTCCTAAAACTTGACTTTTGATTTGCATATTCATGAGAATGTAAAAAATTTTATTTAATAATATTAAAAATTAAAGTGGCTTAAATTATACATTTTTTAAATTCAATGATTTTGGATTGCAATAATTTAAAATTAAAATTGGTCCCATGAAAAGTAGAGCTTTTTTGTGCAGTCCACGACTCATCCTCACATCTGCTCATATCCTGAAACAAGCATGTGGCCGAGTCGTGGATCGCTTCTTTTTTTAAATTTAACTTCCTAGGCAGGACCTGGCCAGGATCTAGGAGAATACTTTTTTATTCAGTGCCAATAAACTATAAAATCTACTTTTTCAAACTCTGACCGAAATTGTGTACCTTTAAAATTTGTTCGTATTTAGTTTGTTTTTTAATGAAGATAAGGTTGTATCAGCATAAATCTGTTTTTTTATATTCTTAGTTTAAATTGTGAAATGTGGATATCTTTTGTTGTGAAACAGTTTTTTTCTTGACATACTGCTATTAAAACGGAAATCTTCGCATGAGAATTAAAATTGTTTACTAACTAGATCTTAACCTTAAAACTTCTTATTTGATTTACTTAAAGCTTTTATCTAGAATTTCTCAATTTTAAACAAATTTGATATCTTCTATGATTCTAAAATTCCCGGGCGCTCTTTTTTATTTTTGAAATCCTGTGTATTATTTGAATTGTTTAATAATCATGGCACTATAATGTGAAAATGTTACATTCTTCATTACTTCTTCCATTTATATTTAATTGTTTAGTTTTAAGCGATTTTGTATTCAAAATGTTAAAATTTAAACAATTTCAATTTTGAATATTTCTACCTGAAAATTTTCAAATTTTTACAAATGAGATTTTCACATCATTCCATGATTCAAACAACGTTCAATTAACAATTGCCTCCTTAAGCCTATCTTTTTAAATTGTTGATTCATAAAATTTTTCCAACTAATATTGCTTTATTGAAAAAAAAAGTATTTGTTGTAGATTATGAATATTTTTGGTTAAAAAATCGTTTTCTTGGTTGAAAAATCAACTATTTGTTTAAATGTTGAACTGTTTTGTTGAAAATTTATTTATTTATTTTGGTTAAAGATTCATCATTGTAATTAAAAAATTTATTAATTGAGTGTAAAATTTAACTATTTTGGTAAAAATTCGTTTTTTGTTGTTAAATAATCCATTTTTTTATCTGAAAATTTATCTATTCTGTTTTTGGTTCGAAACTAATATTTTCAATTGAAAATTTAAATTTTGAATTGCAATTTTTTTTTAAAATAAAAGTTTATCTCTTGTAGTTGAAAATTCAACGATTCAATTGATAATATAAAAATTTTCTTGAAAATTTTTTTTTTGTTGGAAAATTAATTTTTGTGGTCAAAAATTCATCCTTTTAAGTTAAAAATGCAAGTTTTTGGTTTACAATTAATCTTTATTGGATGCAGATTCAACTTTTTTTTTTAATTTGTCTTTTTTCGTTAAATCCCAATCGATTTGAATTTAAAGTAAAATCTTTTTTGGTTAAAGATTAATCAATTTAGTTGGAAATTTACTTATTTAAATACAAGTTAACTTTTTTGTGATATATTTATATTTTGAGGCTGAAAATTCAACTGCTCTGTAGAAAATGTGTCTATACGGCTTAAGAATTTAATAATTGGCCATAATATAATATAATAATAATGAATTGGTTAAAAATTAACTTTTTTTGTCAAAAATTTATATTCTGGTTGAAAATTTCACCATTTCTTGTAGAAAAATATTCTATTTTGGTTGAAAATGTATATATTTTTTGGAAAATAAAAATATTTCATTGAAAATTTATATTTTTTTTGGAAACTGTTTCGTAGATAATTTTTTTTTTTCAGAAATAATGTCTCAGTATGAAAATTTATCTAGTCTATTTTTGGTTAAAAACTTACATTTTTAAATTGAAAACTCACGTTTCTTGATTAAGAATGAATTAAAATTATTGAAAACCTTCAACTGATTAAAAATTAGTTTTGTCAGGCTACAAATTCAGCTGCTTAATTAAAAAGTCCGACATTTTGTTTAAGGAATAATTATTATTGTTGAGAATTCAACTCTTTTTTAAAAATTTCGTCTTCTTGGTTTCGAAATTCAACTATTATGTTGAGATTGCAACTGTTCGTGTTTCAATTTTTTTTTTTTAGAATGTGAACATTTAGTTAAAAATGCATCTTCGTAGTTTAAAAATTCAACTATTTTGTTACCAATTTAATAATTATGTCAAAGTCGTCTTTTGTGGTCGAAAATTTAACTGTTTTATTAAAAACTGGTCCTTTTTTATTGAAAATTCATCTTTTATAGTAGAAAAGTTATCTTCTTAGGAATAAAATTCATTGAATATTAAAATAAAAGATGAGATTTTTTTATTAATTGATATAACTAATAGTTTCAAATTTTTTTAATTAATTAAATTAAATTTTCAACCAAATTAGATGAATTTAGAACCAAACAGTTGCATTTTTAACAAAAAAAATTGTTTTTGATGAAATACATTAATTTTACATAGAAAATATCAATTATTAATAAAAATGTCAATTTTTAACCAAAAGTAAAATAGTAACATTGTTAATTAAAAAATTTATTATCAACCAATAAAAAATTGAATTTTTAACAAAAAAAATTTAACCAAATAGATGAATTTTCATTTGAAATTATGAATCTTAAAGAAAATCAACTTTGAACACAGGACTTTAATCCAATACATGATTTTTTAACCCAGAAGATTAATTTTCTAAAAATGTTATAGTTAAATCTTCAACTAAGAAGATTAATCTGCAAAAAAATGATTTTTAAACAAAGTAGTTAAAATTTTAACCAAGTAGTTAAATTTTTTACCAAACACGATGATTTGAACAAAAAACATGAATTTTTGAACAAATAGTTGAATTTTTAATAAAATTGTAAGCTTTTCAACTAAAACCTAAACTTTTTAAACTTTCACTTCAATAAATTAATTTTATACCAAAACACAAAAAAACAGACTTTAATTTTCAACCACACTATTTTTAACTAAAATCTAGAATCTTCTACCAGAATACTGAATTTTTAACAAATTAGTTTAAATTTAGAATAAGTGGTTGCATTTTAAAAACAAATAGACGAATTTTCAACAAAACAGTTGTATTTTCAATTAACAACTAAGGTTTTAATAAAAAAATTCAATCCCCTGAAAATTATAATAAAAATTCACCAAATAGTTCAATTTTCAAACAAAAGCATCAATTTTCAGCGAGAAACATGAACTTTTAATGACAAAGATTAATTTTCTACAAAAAAGACAAGTTTTTGACTAATTACATAAATTTTCAACAAAATAGTTGAATTTTCGAAAAATCTTCAACTGTATAGTTAAATTTTATACTAGAAAAGATTAATTTTTAATTAAAACTATCGATTTTAAACTAAAAATTGAATCAGTTGAAAATGCTGCTTCTCGTTCAAAGAAAAAAACTTATTTTAAACAAAATTTTAAAATTTTCTACGAAAGAGATAAATTTTCAAATAAAATGTTTAATAAAGAAAATGAATTTTGAAGAAAAGAGTTAAATATTCAAACCAAAAGATGATTTTTAATCAAGAAAATTATATTTCTAAAAGTTGAATAGCTAGATTTTAATACAAGATAAAGTTTCAATAGAAAAATATTTTTTAACAAATTAGTTTAACTTTGAACCAAGGAGTTAAATTTTTGACAAAAAAAGTTCACTTCTTAAAACAATTGTTGCATTTTTAACAAAAAATAGCGCATAAGGACCCTGAATATTTATAATTAATCATTCTAAGAATCATTTATTTTTTGTCATTTCAAGATTTTTTAAAATTCTTGTTCTTCTTAACTTTCTTTAAACAACCAGAAAACAAGTTTTTTAAATTGAAGACATGCTACATCACGTTTATTGTGTCAATAAAGTGAAGATTGTCATACCAAAACCTCGTTTTATTAAACGTTTCTATTTTTCACGTTTTCCATTTTTGCAAAAAATTTTTTATTATTATATACAGTCTTAAGCGAATTAATTTATTTTTACTTATTAATTAGTTGCTATTTACTATTGAATTAGGAAATAACTCGACTAATTGTATTAGTAATTTTTTGCCAATCTTTAGTGGCTGATTAGGTTTATTGATTTATTTGTTCATAAGGTTATATAAATATCATTACCCAAAATTCTTAAAAAGATTCGAAAGGATTTTCGAAAATTTCAGATATGTCAAATCGAAAGTTTAACAAAAAAGTTAATTTTCCACAAAATATGTAAATTGCCTAAACAAAAAAGATCAATTTTCAATGAGGAGTATTTGTTACCAAAAAAGATTAAATATTTTTTAAAAGAGACAAATTTTTAGCCTGAAAATATAATTTTTTTAACAAAAAAGTTAATTTAAAACAAAAAAGTTCATTTTCTACCTAATAGTTTAATTTTCTATTAAATTGTAGACATTTCAGGCCAGAAAGACGAGTTTTCTACAAAATAGTTAAATTTTCTACTAAAATGATAAATCTTCAACCAAAAAAAAAATACGTTTTGAACAAGTAGGTTAACTCTAACCAAGCAGTTAATTTTTTCATTGTCTTTGTTTATTTGCTTTGAGTTTTCATTCATATAATTTTTCTAGGTCACCCTCGAAAATTCAAAAAAGATTTTTGAAAATTTCAGATATCTCAAAAAGTATCTAGAAAATGTCTATGATATTTTTTTTTATTTTACAGGATTCTGAAAAATTATGTGGAAAAACTAAGGTCCGTTTAAAAGATATTTAGGATTTTTATGAATTTTTAAGAAAATAAAAAATATTTTATAAATATTCGGAAATCTTTCAAATTTTTAAAATATTTTGAGTTATTTCAAAACCTTTTAAAATTCTTAAATATTTTTTAAACTGACTCAAATTATTCTTAAAATTGCATTCAAATCTTCCTAATTTAATTTTAGAAATCTCTTGTATTTTTTTTAAATGTATGTAAATGTTCCCTTAAAATTAATTTTTTAGAATAAAAAATCACGTTAAATATTCCTAGTAATATTGAAAAAAATATCTTAAAATCTTCAAAAATCTACATTTTATTTTAATTTTTTTTTGTATTTTACGAAATTTTTAGTTAATATAAAACTTTCTCAAAATCTTCTAAATATCCTTTAAAATCATTTAAGTTTGTTCTAAAGTTTTGATAAAATTCTGCAAAATTAAAAAAATCATTTTAACATTTTTTTAAATTCTTTTTTGATAATTTCGTGTATCCTTTGAAATGTATTGAAAACTTTTTTAAATATTTTATTAAAATAAATTTTGTACAATAAAAAATCATTTTAAATTTTGCTAGTTATCTTAAAAAAAAATTGTATTCTCTTAAAATATTTCAAAGTTATTAAAAAGCTCATAAATTTACTGTTTAAAATCTTTAAAAATCTATATTATGTTTAAAATTTTTTTAAGCAAAATGTAAAAATTCATTTTTTGTTGTTAAAGATTTATAATTCTAGTTACTAATTTACCTATTTGTTTAAAAATTGAACTATTTTCTTGAAAATTCGTATTTTTTGGCAAGTTTAACTATTTTGTTGAAAATTCATATTTTTTGGTTGAATTCAACTATTTTTTATTTTATTTAAAATATTTTTAGTTGAAATATTAACTATTACATTTTTTGTTTAGGGTGAATCCTTTTTAATTATGCTAAAACTACTTTGTAAAAAATCGATTTTTTTTGAAGATACATAAATTTATTTAAACATCCATGTCTTCGGTTAAAGATTTAAGTATTTGGTTAAAAAGCATTTTTTTGTTTGATAATTGATTTTTGAAACTGTTTGGTTAAAAGACGTGTTTTTCGAAAATTCTTCTTTCTTGATAGAAAATGAATCTTCTTGGTAAAAAATTCAATTTAATTGTTGCTAAAGACTTATAATTGTAGTTAAAAATGGATCTCTTTTGGTTTGTTGGAAATTCGATAATTGTTGTTTAAAAAATTAACTTTTTAAACTGCAAATGTAACTATTGTATTTTTTGAAAAATTGATTTTTGTAATAAAAAATTAATCTTTAAAATTTCACTAGTAATTACATAAGTTTAGTTAATAATTAAAATTACCTCTAGAAAATTATTAAAATTCACTACCGAAAAAATTTGGAAATTGAAAACAAAACTCTGTTAAAAAGTAACGCATAAGGACCCTGAAAATCTATAATTAATTTAGAGGCCTTTGATCCATTTTAATTTTAAGATTGTAAAAAATACGCACTTTTCTTAACTTTTTTAAAATAATTAGACGGAAATGTTTTTAAATTTGAAACAGACTAGGTCACGTTAAAAATTCCTCAATATGGTCTTCTTATTGTTTGAATAGAGTTAAAAATGTTACATTATTGCGTCGTTTCATTAAACTTTACTATTTTTAACTTTTTACGTTTCTAATTTTTTTAAAATCATTATGTACAGTCCTAAATAATTTTCTTCACCAAGCAATTATTTTTCCACTTTTAAATTAGGAAACATCTCGACTACATCTCGACTAATAAAATCTGTACAATTTTTTATTATTATTATCATGAATAATGAAATTGTTATTTCAACTAAACCAGATTTTAATTTTGTGTCAAAACCAGTAAAAGCTTACCAAAAAAATGATTTTTTAACAAAATAGTTGAATCCTCTATCGAAAAGACCAAAAAGTTGAATTTTCAACAAAATTATAAAATTTTCAATCAAATACTAGAATTTTTAATTAAACGTAGTTTGATAAATATTTGAAATCTTCTGTGGAAAGCTAAAAAAATGTACAACCGAAAAAAATGTTCAAAATCGAAAACAAAACTTTTTTGAAAAGTAGGACATGAAGACCCTGAATGTCTATTATTAATTTTGAGGCCATTTATCACTTGTTATTTTAAGGTTGTAAACAATTTTTTTTCTTAACTTTGTTTAAACAATCAGAACACGATATTTTGAAAATGAAACAGACTGGGCCACGTTAACAATTAATCAGTATGGCCTTCTTATTGTGTTAATAGAGTTAAAAAAAAAGAAACCAAAAAGAATTATTAAAAACTTACCGTTTCTTATGAATTAACAAAGTAGTTTAACTTTCCAACAAGTCCCTGCGAATTTTGAGCAAAAAAATGTATTCAAAACAAAAAATGTAATAGTAGATATTTTAACTTATGAATTGAAAAAAAATTTCAACTAAAATACTTGAATTTTCAACACAAAAAGATTTTTTAATCAATAAAGAAAAAAAATAAACAAAATGTAGGATTTTTAAGTTTTAAAGGATTGATTTTTAAACAAGAAGATTATTTTTTTACTATGAAAGACAAATTTTTTAACAAAATATATCAACTTTGAACCAAATAGTGAAATTTCCAAGCTAGAAAGACAAGCTTTTCACAATACAGTTCAATTTTCAATCAAATAATTACATTTGTAATCGAAAATAAAAATTTGAAAGAAGATTAATTTTCTACTACAGAAGACGAATCCTTGCAAAAGGAAAAGGGCTTGAAAATTAAAAAAAAAAATTAGACTACTCTACTGAGGATTCAACAATTCTGCAGAAAATCCGTCTTCATTGCTTGAATTGAACTTTTCTTGTTATTTTAAATCAAGGCTTATATAGGAGGCAATGTAATCTAGAAAAATTCCCCTGAAAGAATCAGTTTCGAATGCTAGCGCATCAAATGGTTATCGGGACCAATTTTTTTCCTCCAGGAAGCTCAAATACAAATTGAAGAGAAAAAGTCCCTCGAGATCGTCAACACTTGCGATAAACATTAATAAATTAATAAAATATTGCATTTATAGCTTCCAAAAAAAAGTAAACAGAAACTGTGTTAACAGCACCGCCTGGTCTCACGGTCGATCACTACAATCGATTTAAATGGACTTCTGGCGCCATATTCAAAATAGAAAAATTATTCAAAGAGACATAGAAGTAATAATTTTTAACAAGTTATAATAATTTATTGCTTGGGTAGGTTCGGGGTAGTTTTATTAGAACATCAAACTTATGTCTGAAGAGACCTTCAAAAAATTAGTGATGCGAATAGTTCGAATTTTTGCGATGAATTGTCAGTTTTTCTATGGATAAAATTATATATATTTATTGAATCATTCCATTCAAAGGTAAACGAGTTTTACTGCATAGGTGTGTTCAAGCGGATGTTAAAACATTAACTTTGAGTCAGGAACCTTCCTCGAAAAATCATGAGGGAATTCGTTAATTTTATTTTCGAATTTTCTCAGTCATCATTTTACATTTAACGTATTTTTCCTTCTTTTCGTTTTTAATAATTTATCATAACTTAGTAAAGATTATTACTTCTACGCTTGTTTGAATAATTATTCTATTTCGAATATGGCGCCAGAAGTAGTTTTAAATCGATTTTAGTAATCGATCGTGATACCAGGCAGCGCTGTTAACATAGTTTCTGTTTCCTTTTTTCTGGAAGTTAAAAATGCGATATTTTATCAATTTAATAATATTTATCCCAAATATTGATGATCTCGAAGGACGTTTTCCCTAAAATATGAATTTAAGCTTCCTGGAGGAAAAAAATTGTCCTTCGATAACCATTCAATGCGCTGTCATTCGAAACTGATTTTTTCAGATGAGTTTTTCTAGGTTACATTGCCTCCTAGATGAGTCCTAATAATTTGAAAAACAAAAACAGAACAGCGAATCCTTAGGCAAAAATGTCCTGTCATACTATGAACGTAATTTTAAAATACACGTGCTTTTGTTGATACAACGTTATCTCTGCCGAGGCTTTCGTTCTATTTTCCGTATGAGCGTTAGAGAAATAATATTCCTCAATTTTGTTTTGCCCTGATAAAATTTATCCGCGGTGAATTATGTTTCCGGATTGGTGTGGTATATAAGCTGCAATCAAAGCAGAATAGGTATAGTCATTTTTTAATATAAATGAAGCTTGCGATTTTCGCTTTCATCGCCCTTTTGTGTGTGGCTTTCCTCATTGGAGATGCTGAAGCCATAATATGTGAGACAACAGACCCGCCTAAAATTATATGTGGGTAATAAATATGAATGTTACTCCAACGTCTGCTTTTCGCTCGGTGAGTAGAGAAATTATTATAAATAAATATTCTAGTTAGGGGTCACGAAACAGTTGAATTTTGGATAAAAAATATGATTTTTCAAAAAAATAGTTAAATTTTCAAAACAATGTTCAAAATTATATTTTGGTGAAAATAATTACATTTTTAACTAAAGAGCTTAAAAATTCAAATAAAAAGTTAAATTTTCAGCAGAAAAATAATTTTCAACAAAATAATTGAATTTTCAAGAAAATTTATTAACATT
>JAUELO010038396.1:0-10441 GCA_032357855.1 Amphibolips quercusostensackenii | reverse complement strand
CTGTAAGCTTCCGGATATTGCACCAGGTCAGCAACGATATGATTTTCGAGGAATCCTTAATCATTATTAGTTTAGATGATTTTCAATGTGAGTTTTTGTGTAAAACTTTTTTTTATTGTAACACAAGCTAGAAAAATTGTTTTACACAACATTTATTAAAATTAGACACTTTTCAGTTTAGAATTAAGATTTTAATAAGACCAGGAACAGTCTGTAATTATCCAAATAGCTGTAATTCTAATATTTAGGAGTAAAATGAAGGCAAGTTAATTTCAGGTGTGACACCTGATGCACGAGCACCATCTAGACTGAATTTGGAGTGAAGCTTGGCGATTCTAGGCATTAAATCCTAGAAAACTTCCTGTACAATTTTATTGCAAAGGCCTGGTACGACACTTTGTTCCCTAAAGTCGACCTGTCGCAAATAAAGTGGTCACATATTCGCCATTTTACAAAAATTATCTACAATTTCTTGAAGATTATTTCGTTGTTGACCTGATGCAACGTCTGGTTGAAGCTACCTGGTACCACTTTTGTTCTTAGCTTCCTATTTCTAGATAAAGAATATTTTTTACTATATCCTCAACTGCGTTAGTCTCTTGATAATGATTGCTGGGCGTGATAATTACACTTTCCTGGATATTTTGCTCTGGACCACAGGTTCCCCTGGTTTCAATACTCCCGAAGGCCACATGGGGTAAAATTTTCCAAGTGTCCCCGTCTAAAATAATGTTGTCGCCTATCTTATTAAAACTTTGTCAGATTGTAGTGAAAGTGAAACTTTATAAGGTCTGTCATTGGGGTGCACCTAGTATAACGAGTTATCAAGATACAGGGACCCTAATCTTAGACGATTCAGACCGAATTCTAACATTCAATTGTACTTAACTCCTGATACAGTTATCCAATTTTACTTTTTTACGAGATTCTTAAAAAGGTCTTTTAACTATGTTTATGGTAAAATAATAGTCATGCAATGAAAAGATAATCACTTTTTCAAAATAAATAAAAAAAGGCCCCATTTTTAATGCAGCATTTCTCATTTTTTTTCATTAGGCTAGAAAAAAGATTGATTTTTTCTCTTGAAAAACATCCCAAAACTCGATAGAAATTATTTTTTTGTATTATTTTTCACCTCCAAAGAAAATCATAGCGCCACTGGTTTAAACTTTAAAACTCGTTTTGATCCTGCGAAGACTGATCCGGGCACACAAAAATACCGTTCACTTGTACCCTCTCTGAAATCGACTCTGATTTTGGAAAATTTTTCGTCATTTCCACAGAATGAAATTTTTTAAAGAAAAAAATAGCGAAAACAATTCAATAAAAAAATCATTTTTAAAGTACGACTGTTATACTACTAAAACTAAAAAACACCCTAAAACGTAAGAGGCGAACGGATATTCCAAAAATCATCTTAAATGTAACAGGCGAGGAGAACCATCCACCTCAATGTTTTTCTGAAATAAAACCATTTTAAAAAATTCGCTTGAGAGATATCTTAATTGCTCTCCAACTACAAAAAAGTAAGAATAAAATAAAATTTTGGTGTTTCGTAAACAGTTAAATCAATCTTATTAAGTATAAGAACAACTAAGGTTCTGCTTAACTGTAACATTACGTGATGCTTTTTGGTAAGTCCGCTTGCCTCTCACGTTTTAAGGTGTTTTTTTTTTTGGTGATAATCTGCTTGCATCAAAGCAGAAGCGATTCCGCGGAGGGCAAAAAAAATAGTATTTTTGTATGCCCAGCACAATCTTTGTCGAATCGAACAAAGTCTTAAGGTTTTTTTACCAGTTGCTATATGCTTTTCTTTTGAAATGAAAAATATCACTACAAAATTCTAGGATATTTGCCAAGAGAAAAAATCAAGCTTTTTTCTAGCCTACTCAAAAAAATGGCGCATTGAGAGAAATTAAAAAATGTTATTCCGAGGAATGTAGCGAGTGATGCAAAGAATGCTAGACATAGGGTTAAGGCCCTTCCTTATGATTAAGTAGTTCTTAACTTTTATATAAATCTTGTAAAAAATTTTATAGAAAGTAGACAAGAATTCCTGTGAAAATTCTGTGTGCTCATTTTCCTCAAATTCTATAGTATTTTACACCTGAGTGTAGGCCTATAAAAGCGATTTTGTATTGTTGTGGCTGTACGAGAAATACCATATGGTTGAAATAACCAGAATTATGCGCATGTCATTCCATTATTTTTTTCAGTTTAGTAAATCCTTCAAAATTTTTATTCAGTTGCATATTATATTCTCTTCTGTGAGACGATTTAAAAATTGAAATTTTGGGAAATTAAAAAGAATTTTCGACTTGCCGAAAAATGATGATGAATTTTTTGTAGAGACAGTTTAACATTGAGAGAGAAAAGTTATTGTAATTTAAACAATTTCGAATAGAATTTAAAAATACTAAGCATAAAACCACAATTTTAATTGTAGATATTATATTTACCAACAAAATTAGTCCAAATTGCCAAGATAAAACACAGTATGCTAATTAGGGTCCACATTTTTCTCGAAAGAAAAAATCCACTTTTAAACATTTTCGATAAGAGTTTAACTAATGAACATTGTTGAAAATGTTTCACTCAATATAGCTATAGTCGCTTTCTCATGCGTTTATGTTAATTATTAAAATTTATAACAATTTTTACAATTATAAAGGACAAACATTCATTACCACGCAATAGAAGTATCAGTATTTGTTTAAATATATGATAACAATTTATCTTTCGCTTTCCATATACAATCCAAGCAAATTAAAAAAAATGTATAGAAATTCAAAGTGTCAAAGAAGAATGTAAAAGATTTTACAATAATTGAAAAAATTAGAGAAGAGAGCCTAGAGAAAAGGAGAAGTATTTCAAAAACAGGAGAAAAGAGAAGAATTCTTTCAAACAAAGGAAAAGCGGGGCATAAGAGAAAGAGCTTAAATTTTTAAATATCAAAGTAATTTTAAACCTTATTAAGTTACTATCTAACTGTATTGTTACAGGGTCACCTTTTGCAAAATTCCGAAACTTTTTTAGTGTTTAAAATTTTGTTTAAAACTGCAAATAAGGACCTTTTATGTAATTTCCAATAGCCCGCTATCTTGTATTTTTTTCATTTTTAATTTTCCCTAGTCCACAACTCACTTGAAAATAGTTATAGAAGAATCGTTTTTATCTTTTTATACATTCAAGTGAATTCGACTTTCCGAGCTCTCACCTTCACAAGCTGTCGTCCGTCATCAACATAAGTAGTATGAGGGTTCGGGCGTTTACATTGTTGTCATAATTACACGAAATAAAAGGAAACAACGAAATTACACGAACACTTAGGTTTCTTTACTTCACCGTACTGCTTCAACATCCTCCTTTTAGATCGAAAATTTGAATTGTAACTCCTTCAGCCCTCTTCAGGGCTAAAGAACACAATTATCAATAAGGAATGATATCTGCTTTTTTCAGAGCAGAAGCATCTAAAGCGTTGTCAAGCTAGTCCTTTTTGGACAATTAATCTTGGTTCTTTGACTCATTTTAATTTTCAGTAAGAAGTTAACTGGTAATGCCCCTCGATTGCTATCCCTGTTAACTTTTTCACAGAAGCTTTTTTAAGAGGCTTCATGACCCACGTTTAACGCATTAGCATCGAGCCATCACCTGCTGCCACAAATTCGAACTGCATTAACTGCGGAAATGAGGTTACTTTACTGCCCCCACAGCCGAAGAGGAACAATCACTATTGTCAGGGCCTGCGACATCCTCTTCAAGAATGCCTTCACCAACAGAACGTACACCTTTCCTGACCTTGGACCGGTCAGCTGCATTACTTAGCGACCCACACCCTTCTGTCCCAATTGTTCTAACCTAATCACCAAATTTTCCGCTTCAAGAACAACCCTTTTCTCTTCGCCCCTTCCTTTACACAATGTGGCTCTGAAGGTGTCATATTACCATCTTTGAAACTTCCACGGTGTTAATCTAATGCCTGTCTTGCTACGTATTAGTGCTACAAAGCCTGATATTGCTCTTCAATACGAAAATAACTTGCGTGATAGGATTTTCGGCACCAGCCGTTGGTATCACGACATCAAAAGAGAAAGAAATACGAGCAAATTAGCAAGCACTTCTTTTCGAGCTTGGCAGGTTGAACAACCTGTTCTGCAGGAGTTGGTAAAGGGACGCACGATACATATCCCTAAGACCGGGGAGTTGTCCAGTCCAAAAAACTACAGGCCCATAGCTTGTTTAAATAACAGCTACAAGCGATTGACTGGCATCCTCAGTGAGAGGATATTACCATCTATCGAGCCAGTATGGAGTGCGATAGTTAAACAACGTGGATTGCAAGAGAAGGCTGTCAGGTTGCAGGGAAAACCTGTTAATAGGCAGGTGTATTACCTAGGACTCAAACAGGTATCGACGCAATCTGTCCATGGCTTGGATTGACTACCGTAAGGCATTCGATCACACAAATCATGAGCTACTTTTTAAACTCCTTGAGTGCTTGGAGGTGCATTCGAAAATAGTGAGATGCATAAAAGAGCTTATTTTCTTGTGGCGGACAAGATTTGTCATAACATCTGACAGAAGACAAGTGACTACCAGCTATATCACATTAGAAAAAGGGGTCTTCCAGAAAGATTCTATAAGTCCGATACTTTTCTGCATCTCCCTCTTTCCTCTATGTATTGGGCTCCGAAGCAAAACTCTGGATACATATGTGGCGCGCCGAACATAAGAGAATTTAAGGTCAACCACCTTTTATACATGGACAACCTTAAACTCTTTGCTTCTTTAAAAGAGGACCATGAAATCCTTGTGGCGTCGGTAAATAGGTATTCTTAAGCGATTTATATAAGATTTGGACTAAACAAGTGTGCCTGCGTCCACTCACACCAAGAAAGACTAGAAACTACATCATCGCGTGACGATCAGGATCTTCAAATTGTAGGCAAAAATACCATTCAGCATCGTGGTAATGGAGGAACATATACATATCTTGAAATATCGCAAGCGGAAATCCTAAATGTGCATGTGTTAAAAACGGCCCTTAGAAAAAGGTATCGACAAACTTTAAGAAAAATTTGGACTTCTGAATTATCTAGGAAAAATAAGATCCAGACGACTAATATGCGGGCCGTTCCTATACCGCTCTACACGTTTCATGTAGTAAAATGGAACGTCGATGAGTTAAAGCAACTTGACTAACGTACACGCAAGATAATGGCACCAGGAGGAAGAAAAACAAGCTAAACATCAAGCACTTCTTTTTAAGCTTGTCAGACTGTACCAAGGCTACGCAGTCCATCTATTAGTTTTCATAATCAGCTGCTTCGGAGATATGAAGGCTTCATTACTCAGCCAACTTACGAAGATTCCGGTTTGCTAGCGTCAGGCTCAATCCATCGCGAACCTGATGCAAAAGGCTGTTTTTCTGGGATCACTTTATCTGATCCGTCAACATTGTTCTTCATAACATTCTAAAAAGAGTCGTAGCTCTAGAAATGTATCAAGAGGTAAAATCTTTAACTCCAACCATCCCGTCTGCCGCGTAAGGTCATCTGCGGCTAGAGACCGGACTTCTCTGAACAGTTTTGTACGATGGCATCTCGCTTAAATTCCCCACTCTTGCTTACCTTTTAGGAGAGAAGAAGCAGGGGTGAGCTACGTACACGTTCCGGTTGCTTCGGGATTGGTAACTTTAAAGAACCATAATCGTAGCTTCCGGAGCCTACAGCTTCTCCGATAATACATTACAACATGTGCAGTGAGATATAAAGGTTCGTTTTATTAAAAATAGTGATATTTGTAGTGCAATATATTATTCGTTGGCATTCTATTATGTGCAAGCTACATTTGTCCAACATTTTCTTAACAATGAACCCGTAGTTTTTCTTAAGTAAGTTCAGGGCAACTGTCTGTTTTTATTGTTGGCTTTTGCAATTGAAAAAAGCAATCACATACAAGTTTATAGAGAAATCGCCAATCACATTACGTTGGAGAAATATTGGCCATTGTACAATTTTCGGACAAAAAACGATTTTCAAATCGATACTTGCTTTGATTGCAGCTTGAAATTGCATCGTTCTGGAGAGAATGGTACTTCGCTGCAATCTCGCATAGCTTCAGAACTGTGACAAAGAAATATTCATAATGTTAGATTACCTAATAATGACTGCTATTTTCCACAAGATTTTGTGTGCAGACAAGAATCGATTGGCATGTAATATAATAACTATTCAGATAAGCAGAATAATACAATCATTAAAGAAACAATATAATTGAACACCGGAATCGAAGAATGCGTTGACAGTGAGAAGATCAATAAATTCCACGATGAAAATGAAAGTAATGAAAACAAGAGTAAGGAATTTCATGAGTCACGTAATTGCCTATAGCAAAAAGGAGAAGTTCTAACCGTAAATGAAAAAATTTTGGTGCTTAAAGTTAGGAAAAACTTTAAAAGTAGAAAGACTGCCAGTAGACGTGCAGGGAACAAAGATTTTGAGACTATTGTACTGCAAACAGCTCAATGTTTAGATATTTCCGAGATCATCGTTGAACACATTACAAGAGAAGCTGCAAGTGGAAAAATAAAGAAATCGCATCAAAAGGAAGGAAGGCTATCCATATACTTTGATAGATTCTTTTTGGAAGTCATCAGAATAAAAATTTTGGACTTTTGCATGAGTAAAGCATTTTTAAGTTTTGAAAATGTGTTAGTGAAATTGCAAGAAGAAGTTTCTGATTTTCCGCATATGTGTAAAACAACATTGTGGTAGCTTATGAAAATGATCAATTTTGTTTATGTCAAACTTAACCAGAAGCCCATATTGATGAAAAGGCAAAAAATAGCACAACATTTTAGGGACTATTAAGGAATGATTAAATTCCACAGGGAGCAGAAGTGGTCCACTTTCTACCTAAACGTATCATAGTGCGGTGCAACTGACACTTTTGACACAGGCTGGGTGGAATATGTTTAAAATCAGTCCACGACTGCTGATTATGTTGACATGTACCGTGATGTTTAACAAAAAGGCAATTATCGTGGTGGATTTGTGACTACTTAGAGGACTGGAAAACGAGTATTTCTTTCTCACATAGGTAACAAAGATAGCTTCGTAGAAAGTTATATAAGATTGTTTATAGACAAGAAAGGATCAGCCGATTATAATGATGAAATGAACGCTAAGCATTTTGAGAAATGTGTTGAGTTTCAGAAATCTTTTTAGTTTAAGTGGATTTCTAAACGTGCTAGGGCCTGTTTACTTTCTCTTAGAATAAGTTTATGATTTAATCTTTCTTTCGCATTTTCCATTTTAGATTCAAGTTTCATAATTTATTACAGTTGATCTCTGCAGCATTGCACTACTACGGCTTGCCGCCTGGCTAAGTCTGAGTCTGTCATAAAATTTAAATGCGCCAGCCAAACTAACTCTGCGTTAAAACTGAAGGCAACCTAATTGCAGTTGTCTACGAGCATTGAGTCCAATTTTGAAAAACCCGATTTGTCATTTTTATACCTTCTTGAACTTTCCTGGCCGGTAAGTCTTGCACCTTGACCCCCCACTTTATAGATTAGTGAATCGTCGACATTGTACATTCTTTCTGTAACTGACGAAGCAGGCAGTCAAGTTCCGAAAATTAAACGGTTATCATCGGAACACAAATGAACTACCTAAAGCGTATCCAGGAGTTCTCTTGGCCCTATTAATTGTCACCTTGCATTCTTCTTTACGTTCAAATATTAATTAAATATGAGTATCCTTCAACTGTAGTATTTATTTTATTTAAACCTCCTACTATCCGAAACGCTAACCATTCATTTTCTAGCATAACGGTGCGACTTCTCAAAAAATAAATTTCGGGCAAGCAGAAATATCATAAAACGATACGAAATGGATTAAGCACATCCTGACAGATCTATTTACGGAAGCTGGCCTTCCTGCAGGCAAAACATCATTCTACGCAATAAGAAGGAATAAACTGTACAACCTGTCCAGACAGTATTTACATCCGGAAGTCTATCGGTTGGTTCAGTTGCTATGGCTTGCAGTATCACATTGCGAGCTGGATCCTATAGGACACATTTGGGCTTACGTGAAAATGCGCTTCGCAACTACTAACAAAACTTTTGAAATACACAATGTTTTAGATTGTGCTATTGAAGAATGGAAAAACTTGCGCAAATTTACAGAAAAAATGTATGAAACATGCAAAGGAATACTCGAGGTACAATGTAGTTTGAAAATAATAAGTTAACTTATATTTACAGAAGATTAACTTAAAACGTTATCTATCCTAAACTTCTTGATTTTAAACGCGTTTATTTTTAATTATTCAAGGCATCAATGCTTTAGTTAAAAATCTTTAAATTAGAAAAGCAGGCTGAAAAACAAAGACAGAAAATTGAAAAGTTTTAATAAAGAATATTTTTGAATAATACATTCTAAACTGAATGATTTCATAATTTAAAGAGTTAAGAATTTCACTTTATATTGCAAAAAAAAACTTTAAATGGAACTGCTGCTGAATTGTATTACGTTACTGAATATAGAGTTTGTGATATTTTAACTTATTGAATACATTTTACTTCTAGAAACTTGTGAACATTCTAAATAAAAAATAAATTTACTGTCATTTCCCCTTTCAGCAGCTTGTTGATAATCCTACAAAATTCTTTAGTATCTCATCAATTTCATCTTCCTACGGTACAGCATAGCGCTAAGCCTTATCTTCCTACCTGCAGTCGCAAATCAATAAAGTATCTGTAAACTAGCTGTAAACGTTTGATTACCTGGGATCCTAGAGGTACCTGTGTCACCCTCTGCAAAATTTGTCTGCCTGCTAGTCTTCTTTGCACGAGACGTTTCTTAGTTATGTATATTTCAAAGACAGTATTTTGCGCATTTAAAGTTTAAAAAAAACAAATAATAGTTTTATTAAAAGAAAAAAAATACATCGCAATAATAGCACTCATGTGTTTATTTATATTTGAAAATTTTTAATGAATTACATTAAATGTACACTACCGAAAGAAAGTATCAGTACATTTCTTCTGACAGTTTAAAAACTTATATTTTACTATAATGACGATTTTTTTAAAAGAATTACATAGGAAGGGTAAATTTAATTAAAGCATTCGCGATCAAGAAAAATAAAAATTGTAGCAAGAATGGTCAACCAAATTAGAAACGTTAGAGAGAGTAACAGTTCAAAGAGAATTAGAACGGAAGGCAGTACAGTCAAATTAAGCGACAGGTGCAACTCCTAGAACCAAAATACAAACAGAAACACATACAGAGGGTAATATAAAGCGATTAAAATCAAGTTGTTTACAGAAAGAGAAGAAAATCTCGAAAAACAAAATATATAATGGAAAAAGAAAGAGCAGGGAAATCTAGAGTAGGCCGTGATTATTTACAAAAGGAAGAAGAAAGACAGAAAAAAGAGGACGAAAATATCGATAATACAACATTCAAAATTGATTCATTTTTAGAAAATAACGCTGAATTTTCGAACAGTGCACAAAAATCAGTCAATTTTAGAAAAAATAAAAGTGATAAAAACAAAATGAAGGTTTTGTTAGAGGAAGGTACTAATTTAAAAAAAATTAGGCGCATTTAAAATGCTACTACAAAAATTTTTTATTAGAAATTGCAAATAAAAGTAATAGAATACAAAATAATACAGCTTACTTTCAAAATACAGAACTAGACAAATATGAGCCACAACACGTGTTAACAAAAAGAAGATTTTAAATTACTCAGAAAAGATTTCAGCGACTTTATTTCCTTTCGGTATTATTTAACAAGCATTTTAATCATTTTAAACTGTCCAATCAAATATAAAGATAATGTGAAAAATAGTTCCACTCATTTTTCAAATAACTTATTAGGATTTAATAGGTGTTATAAAATCAATAAAATTGACATTTTAGAAAATTTAGACGCGGTTTTTGAAGATGATGCGCTAAGTTAGTACCAAGTGAATGAAGACGATTGGCAAAATTGAGACAAATTTATCGATGATCATAAAGACGCCTATTAAAATAAAAGATATTCTGAAATAATTAAAAATAAAATCAAGTTTTGCGATTAGAAGAAAAATCAGGCCATTCATGCGTTCGTTGCAGAAATCATAAAAGCCTCGGTGGCTCAGACAACAGCGCGTCATATTTCTGTGCAGGAGGTCTGGGGTTCGATTTCCGAGACGGTACCAATTAAAATTTTTCTATGTACCTCTACGGGAGCTTTGGTGGTTGGAAAACCACCTTAAACTGTAGGTCCCCTCAGGAGAGGCTGGATACATACCAGGTTATAGGTCCTATGTCGAGGAGATTAGCCTTAGGGGTCACTAGTCGATTTTAAGAAGACACAAAAATGATTCAGCGACCTCCTTGCGCTTAAGACCTTTACAGGGGACTCACGCCAGAACTGTGCTT
>JAUELO010038381.1:0-10441 GCA_032357855.1 Amphibolips quercusostensackenii | reverse complement strand
CGAAAGAAACCACTATAAGCCCCCCCCCCCAAAAAAAAAAAGACCACCACGATGGTTTCTGCACAGACCATCGGAGAAGATGGTCAACCCTGAAGAGCGAGGACGAAACGGTTTTAATCAAACCAGCTGTGGGATCAACTTACGCCAATATTCTCAAGAATCTAAAAAGTAAGGTGCAGCTAGACACCCTTGGAGTTAAAATAAAGGGCAGATCCAAGCTCTGCTCTACTATCAGGGAGGCAGTCGGGTCTGGCAAAAACTTGCAAGAGCTCGTTCTCAGAACCAAGGTCGACATCTTGAAACTTCGACAAACCGGCGGATCCAGAGGAGGTCAAGAACGCCGTTAGGAAGTCCTTCGGTAAAACAACATAGAAAGGAGAGCTGAAAGTACACCTCACGAGGAAGGCCTCAAAGGGGAAATCAGAAGGCTTACGTAGAGTTGAGCGAGAAGCTGGCGCCGAAGCTAATTCATACAGGACACCTCAAAGTAGGCTATGTGTCCTGTAGCGTTAGAAAAAATACGGAGGGAACGAGATTCTATCGTTCTCAAGGCTACAGCTATGCTGGAGCAAAGTGCGAGGTGCCTGATCGGACCAAGTCTTGTTGGCGGTACGGCAAGGAGGACCACAGGACTGTGGAGAGCGATAGCACGCTGTCGTGCTACTTCTGCGTTGCAAAGGAGGAAGAGCCCCGGTACGACCATTTTCCGGGAACGATAAGATGCTGGAAGTTTAGGGAAGCAACCCCGATGAGAAAGCCTCGCGAACTATATCAGTAACCAATTAGGGCCAACCATGATGTCGCAGACTAAGGGTACCGTTGCGCAATATTCTCGCGCTATTAAGGACGATGCATCTTGGTTAGGGCAGAAAGGTGAAAAAGACCAGGTTGATAAAAAAAGCAGGACGCGGAGGCACGACGTATTGGTACCTATAAGCTGCAGTACTAAAATAATGCAAAAGCGATTTTCAGTAGGTGATTTAAGTGGGTATTTCCGTTTTTCAGGCCGAGTCCTATATTTAGCGCATCAATGCATTTCCTCCTCCTCGCAAAAAACTT
Source organism: Amphibolips quercusostensackenii (assembly GCA_032357855.1). NCBI lineage: Eukaryota > Metazoa > Arthropoda > Insecta > Hymenoptera > Cynipidae > Amphibolips > Amphibolips quercusostensackenii. The sequence continues at coordinate 9,382 of JAUELO010038381.1, read as the reverse complement.
CCGTTTCCCTACTACCTCTATCCTCACTTCTCCTCTGGGATAAAGTACAACGGATGGACGGACTTACCTCGACAAAAAATATAAAGGATTCTGCCATTTGCTACGAAACCCCATAAATGTAAAATTTTCAATAAAAGATAATAAGGTTCAAGGCAAATATAGTATCTTACTTTATTCCTACAGAAATCAGCAATAGGGGCTTTATGTAGGATAACTTTTAATCAAAAGACCAGATGACATAAATTCAAATTAGAGTTTTCTAAAAGCATCTTAGTTCCTTTAAAAAAAATTAATTGAAGCAATAACTCATAAGAGCCACCTTTTTATAGAAATAATAAGAAATATAATATTTAGCATTGCAAAGTAGACTGCGAGAGCACCAAAAGTGGCCGCAAACCAACTTCAAATTTATTAACGGGAGACTTATTTTTCATTATATAAATGAGTTTCAGAAAATTTTCACCTAATTTCATGTTATTCAAACTAGTCCTCCTAATTCTAGAGCGCTATGAATCAATGAAATTTGTTGTTGTAATTACTGTTTTTTAAAGAAAAGATTTGAAAACCTCGTTCATAATGTTATGAATCTGAACGTTGAAATTGTTTTTGCATTTGAGAGTGGTCATTAATTAATACGATATAGAAAATTAATCCAGAAATTAGCTGGGGTTTGAATTCCTTTACTTTGCACTTATGCATTTTAGGTATTTATAGTAATGGACACTTTTTGGATTAATAGTTTCCCGATGATCGACCTGGTATCTAAAGTTCTATAGTGCTTTTAGATCTATTATGATGTTTACTATTAGGTTATTTGCCACTTTCTGCTACCTTTGATATTCGACGAAGGAATTAGCAAATAAATTTGAGCGCGCACAGTTGCACATGCATGGGACGACTGTAAAATCCCAAAAAATAAAATTTGCAACAGTACGCAATTTACTCATTGGAAAATTTCTGAATAATAAAATTTCCAAATAATGAAATTCCTGAATAATGAAATTCCCGACACTGTAAAATTCCTAAATAATAAAATCACCAGATGATAAAATTTCCAAATTCAAAAGTTCCCGAATAATAAAATTCCCAAACAGCTTAGAGTGTTACTGAATTTGGAAATTCCTGACATAAAATTAACGAATCATAAAATATCAGAACGAGAAAATTTCCGAGTTCAAATATTGAAAAAAAGGTACACATCAAAAGAAAAAAAAATTTTTTCTAAATGTTCTCCGAACCTAATAACATTTTCGAAACAAACTTTGCAGGATTCAATTTAGGACTAATTTATCTTGTAGTTTTTCCTAATTTATTTTAAAAAATTCACAATTAAATTTTTGGGAACGGTTTTTGTAATTTTTTAAAAATACTGTGCACATTTGCAACCAAATTTTTTTATCTAGAAATGTACTTTTATTAATTATTCTTGGTTTTTGCAGGTTTTCTCATGCAAAATAAAACACTTCACAAAGTTCTGATAAACTTTAATTTATTTAGCACTTTTACACCACACATAAACCCATTCTTACATTTAATAAACATTAACCATAACGTGCTACGGTGATCAATGTGATACATTAGATTCAATTTCGTAAATCTTTACGTTCTAACACAAAAACGTTCATGATGATTTGAAAGTAAAATAACTAAACAATTTCGATGAGCTCCTTAATTTCTAGTGTAGTATTTAAATGAACAAAAAAATCTTGATTATATTATAATAATCCAAATATCATCTTATTTTCTTCTCTAAATGGTTCGCCTTCATCTAGTTTTTCGTAACCATCTACATCTTCCCTGGTTTCCCTTTACGTTTCCACATCTTTTCTATACGTTTCTTTTTTATTTATTTGTCGTAATAAAAAACAGTTATTAATTACATAATCTACATTAATTTATATTTATATTTCATGTTCATCATTTTTCCTCCGAGACACTTATGCGCATATATAGGGGGTGGCTTTGTCATAATGTCAGCTATGTTTTCTTCTGTCGATATCCATTTTACTTTAATTATTATCCATTTATCTAAACATGATTTAACGTAGTCTCCATTAGTTTTAGCAGTGTGCATTTTCCTTTCCGACTTCTCTCTGGCTTCCAAATATTGAATAATCTTTTCTAGGCTCTCATCAGAATTTTTGAGCTCAGTGCTACTATCTTTTTGTGTACAATCACCACCTAGTTTATTGTTGCACCAAATGTTTACAGGGTATAACGTCTTACCTAAAATACATCTAATTGCTTTATTAAAGGAAATTAGTTCTTGGCAAGCATCACTTATCGCGAGGTATTCTGCCTGACATGTGGATAAAGTAACTGTTTATGACAGACTGTTTATGACTTTTTCAGGCTATTGAGTCGCTTAATAATCCTATTATATATCTACCTGTCAAAGTTAAATCCTCTTGTCCCTAAAAATTGTATCCGTAATTGCTTCTAGATTATTCGACTCTGCTCTATATGTTACACCTACTTCTAGTGTTCCACGAATATATCTAAAGATTTTTTTTACGTGTACTCAATCATCTCCTGTTGGTTCTAATTGTCTGTTAGCAAAGTAATTTACCGCACAAGCAATATTTGGCCCGGTAGTTTCTGCAAAATAAAGCAAACTTCCTATAGCCTTCTTGAATGGCACATTAATGACCTTTTCTGTGTCTGTTGTGTTGTGCTCTTTCTCTCTTTTTTGATTTTCTCTATTTGTGATTGTTCTTATTACCATTTAAGTACCTTGTGCTTGACTATCATCCATTTTAAGTCTGTGTAATATTTTTGTTGAGTAATATTTTTGCTGTATTATCATTTCTCTATTTTCTCTATTTCTTTGAATCGTCATACCTAGGAATTTCTTTGGTTCCCCTAGATCTATTATGTAAAAGCTTTTCTTAATCTTTTCTTTCTTCCTTCATGTAAAGAAATATGGTTCATGTAAGTTATTTTCTAACCCTAACTTCAGTACTTCTTCCGAAAATCGCTTGTTTAATTTTTTTCATTGACTTTCAATTCATATATTGCCTTCTCTAACTGACATAATTTTTTTCTTCTAGCTCCTTCATCACAATCTAAACCTTCAGGTATCTCCATATAGATCTCTTCCTCTGATATTCCATTTGAATATGCTGTTTTTACATTTGTTTGTTTTGCTTCTAAATCATACTTCTTTATGATAGCTAAAACTGATCTAACTACTGGCAATCTTGATACTGGAGCATAAGTCTCCTTCAACTCGAAATCTTTCTTGTCATTAAATCCTCTAATTACCAATCTTGCTTTAAATTTTATTTGGCCATCTTCTTCTATTTTTCTTTTGATTACCCATTTCAAATTTATAATGTTTACTCTACTACCGTCGATCATAACTTATAGTCGTTCTATAATTTTCCATATCTTGTTTTCGTCCATTGATTTGAGTTCTTCTTTGATCGCCCTACTCCATTGTGATTTATTTTTAGTGGACATCGCTTCTCTATAATTAATGGGGTCTTTATTTATTATAGCAAATAATGCGTTTTTCAATTCATCTTCTTCTGATATAATACTTAATGATCTTTCTTCTACATGATCTTCAAACTGAACTTTTTTAAAATCTAACTTCTTTTCTGAGAAATAAGTAAAACTTGTGTCTTTCATCTGCGATTTTTTAGTATACTTGACTTATTGAGCACTAACACATTTTTCCTTTTTTGAATTTACTTTTCTCACTAGTAATTCGTATTTTCACTTCTTGCTTTTTTTGCTTATCTAATTTTAATTTTTTTTTCGCGGTCTTTCCCTTTTCCTCTTAATTTTGACTTCTTCTTTTTTTGATTCTGGATTTTCTTCACTTTTAAAAACTTTCAGCCATTTTGTATGATCTACTTCTCTTGAATTTCCTGCTTTTTCTACTTTATTATGTAATTCCTTTTTTTTTTAATTTTCTCTATAGCTTAACTTTTTGTTACATTTCACATGTCTAGACACTAAGAATTTTTCAGTGCTATTGTGCCATTAAATGTAGCCTGTTTTGATATATCCAACTAAGATGGATTTGATCGCTTTTTCTGAGAATTTTATTTTGGGTTTTAAAACTCTAACGAATGCTACACGAGCAAAGCTTCTGATTTTGCCTAAGTGACAGATTATTTCTGGGGCAAAATTTTTGAGTTAAGTTTCAAATCCTATGAATTTGAGAAGTACGCGGTTATAAATGTTATCGCACCTTCTGCTACCAACTCCTACATACTTTTGGGCAATTCTGAATTAAACATTAACGTTCTAATTTTTTTCTTGTACTGTTCTATTAAAACTTTTTGCTGTGCCATTAAGTTCTGGTGTGTATGGCGGTAAAAAATTTGCGTCTATATCTTCCTTATCAATCACTTTAAGGATCCCACCCCCCATAAAATCTTTCCCCTAGTCTGATCTAATATAGCAAACCTTTTTATCTTTATCTCATAAGTTTCTAGTTGATCGCAAATCTCTCTAAATATGTACCTACTTCGTCTTTTGTTTTTATTTTATATGCTCTAGCTAAACTAGAATACTCATCTATAAAAATTATTATAAATCTTTCATGCCCTAGGTGTGACATGGGTTTTATTGGCCTCATAACGTCAGAGTGAATTCTTTGAAGTGTCTTTGTAGCTTGTGTTCTTTTATTTTTTAATGGTAATTTGTCTACTTTTGTCATAATGCATACTTTGCATTCTAAGTCAGAATCATCTACTTTTACATTTCATGATTCTTGGCTGATTTTTTAAGTTTTTTTAGATAGTTCAGCGACGAATGGCCTAGTCGAACATGCCATAGCAATGACTCACTTTGCTTGTTCGATGTAATTTTTTCACCCTCTAATGGGTTTGTTATACAAATCTCATTAATAATTTTTATAACCTCTTTTTTATCTAAACCTAATATTTTTCAGTTTGACGTTGAATCGTGAAAGTCACGTTCTTTTTCTGACTCTGTTGTTTTATTACCTGGATTTTCTTTATCTAAATAACTTCTATTCTCCTTTCCAATCTCAGATGCATTTTCTTGTAAATTTGAATTTTTTTCTAGTCTTACCGTATCTGTCATCTTGATAACTCTATCGCGCGTCTGAGATTGTTCGGTTTGTTTGCTAAAGGAGTATTTTATTAATCGCGCTGTACAATTATAATTTTCATTAACTTTTCTGTTTTGTCTAAAAATGGTCTCGCTATTAATTGTACTATCCAATTCAGTTTTTCATAAGCTCCGTTCAAAATTACTTTACCTGATTCTTTATCGAATATTTTCATTTTTCCATCATCTGGATAAACACTTAAACCTGAATCAATAAACCGCCTGAGTGATATTAAATTTTTTGCTATGTCACTATCTGCTATCACATTTGTAAATTCCATTATTCCTACTCCTAAAACATTAGAGTAAAAAAGGTCCCCCTTTCCATATATGACTATGTTGACTGATTTATTTTTGTTTGCAATTTTAGAAATTTGCTTGAAAAATCGTTTGAAAAAACTTAAGATTAAGCCCTTGCTTATGAAGTGATCTATTGCCCCTGAGTCCGCTTTACACATTACCGCTTCGTTGTCCCTTAAATTGTCTAGTTTTTCTAAATTATTCGTTTCTGTGAAGTCATTTATTTTCAAAGCGACTCTACCTTCTGTGTTTTTCTTCTGATTGTTTATGTAATTTTTTTTATTTTCATTTGCTTGGTTGGCTTTCTTTCTTGTATTGGTTTTTCTTGATTCACTCCCTACCAATTTTTGTAATTCTGTACTATACCTATGAATCTACTTCTAGATCCCCCTATATATCCGCCTCTAATTTTTTGTATACTCCCTCTAAATTTATTAATTTTTGTGACATGCCTTGCATCTTTTCTACGACCTCTGCCTCTATATGCAATTGCCCCTTCATGGAAACGATCGCTCCCTTTGTGGATTGTTACTTCTTGACCGCGGTAATAGAATCGCGTCCTAAATTATTTTGAAGGGCAGGTGGTGAATTTGTACCCATGCTTGTTACAACGGAAGCACATGCCGTCCCGGTTAAGAGCACGGCTCCTTCATAATTTTTTTATACTCATATAATGGAATCGAATCTTTCGCAAAAAACGAAAACTTTTCCTTTTGGTTTTACTTATAGTTGATAGATCTGTGTCCTTGACGAAGAGTGTGTGACAATAACTTTTATCCCTTCCAGCTCTTTTAACTTTTGCAACATATTCTTAGGCTCTTTTATGTCTAATATCTTTTGCGATAATCTTTGTCTGAATGGTTTATTATTATATCTCTAAAAATCCCCTTTCTTACTAATATTGCTTCTTTATCTAAATTGTTGGGACTAAGCACTCCTGAATTAATAATATTTAAAAGATTGTTAAATATTGGTTCTAACTCTGAATGATAATCTGTGAATTCTATTGATTATTGTTCGTTCATATTATTTCTGTTAATTGTTTGATAAGGAGTATCAATTTTTTGTTTATTTAGATTTTTCTAAATTATTTACCTTTAAGTTCTTAGCCCTGAATTTTTCTGCTTCTACTATCGCCTCTGCTGTTTTGTCGCAGTTCTTTCCAAGGACTGTATCAATGCATATTGTGCCCGTGGATTTGACATCATGTCTGTAAGCACAATCGTTACACTAGTCATGAGCTGCTTTTCTGTTGTGTGTTTGGCTGTAATCTAATTCATTCATTAATCTATTTTCTAAAATTTAGTTTGTCTTATAAAATAAAAATTTAATCAATGATTTCTATTACTCTTTCTTTCTTTTTGGTTGATTTGTTTTTATTTTTTTTCGTGTTGTTTTCTTCTTCCTTCTATGTTATTTTCTCTATATTATCTTTTTTTTTCTCGATCGCCTTCTTTAGTCCTCCTTTCATCTTCTACATCATCTTCTTTGGTCTTTCATCTTTCTTTCAGGGCGTCCTCCTTAGCCTTACTTCTGAATCTTCTTCTCTTCTCTCATCTACTTCCATGTTCGATTCTTTTTTTTGTAGTTCTTGGGTCTTTAACTTATTTTATTTGTCAAGTGAGTCCATGATTCGTCTTGATATATTAAAAAAAATTAATCTAATTGTATTTCAAACATAAACCTCCTTTTAGTTTATTTTTGTTATTTTTCTCTATTTTATAGGTTTTATGTTACTAAGTAAACTCGACTTCATGTCTAGAGGAAAACTCATTCGTATCCGAAGGCCCGCACCGACGCGTCCAGTCATCGGCACGCGTACACCGTTTAAGTCAGACCCCGTGACTAGTTACTATACAGCATATGGGAAGACATGGAGAACGGGCGGCCGCGCACACGCACCATGCCACAGGACGCGCCAGAAGAAGCCACCACTTTTTGAACTAATTTCTTTGTTTATTGCTTATATGTATTGTTAGTGTATCGGTATTTTGTTTTTATAAACTACCTGCTTTCGTATATTTTTGTGAAAGCCTCAATTTTTCTAAAGTCTCTAATTTTCTTTTTCCTTATTATGTTCTATATGTTTTTTTTTCAATTGTGTTTTCTGATTGAATTAATTCCTAACTTTAAATTTTGTCTAAAATATCAAATTTTTTATTTTAGATATCCAAATTTTAAAATCATTCCTTGAGTGATTTCTGATTATATTTCGATATTTCATTTTACATTTTGTGCTTGATGAATTTTGTCAGGGACACTTTTATGTGACTTTCAAGACAATAAATTTGTATTTATTTTTGAAGCTTTGATTGTTTGACGAAGGCCTTCAAGGCAGACACGAGTTTGACCTTTATGTATTGTCGTACTTTGTGCATTTATCCCCTCTCCTTTCGCCATTTCCCGAATAACTTAAATTCTTCTAAATAGTTTTATTTTAATTATTATTCTTTTATAATTCATGCCCCGCTCTTTTTACTTATTTTTAACATCTATGCCGGCATCAAATTTTTTTTGATTCACTCATTGCTTTGAATATTTACTTCCTGCGCCTATGTCTTTCTTGTGGAGGTCCTCGTGCACCGGTGCAACTTTCCAATCTTTTCTCACGTCGTGGAAGCGTGCACTAGGTCCATAACCTTTTGGGTTTTGCAGCTGTTCTCACGCAAAATAAAAAACTTTACAAAATTCTTATGAACTTTTATTTATTTATTTGGCACTTCTACGCCAACACATTTAAAAGCGCAACTCCCATAAACGCGTCGATGAAACGATTCGCACTGTTCGAGTGTCGATAGTCGACTAAAAGCGTCGGGGCAATGCAAAGAAAGTATATCCTCACATTCTTATTTTAAATTCGAACAATAGTTTTAAAGAATTTTAAGCACCAAAAAAATTTCTTCTTTTATAAAAATATTTCATTATTTTATTTTCAATTAATAAATAAAATTGAGTAAAGGCCGGGAATTTTATAATTATGGAATTTTCTAGTTCTAATATTTTATAATTTGGCAATTTTCCGTCAGAAATGTTCAAATTTCGGCAATTTTATTATTCGGGAATTTTATTTTTCGAAATTTTTCGGTCGTCCCACATACACAGACGTGGCAGGCCTTGGATATGTGATCAAACTGCGGGCATTTGAAGAACAATCTAAACGTATGAAGTTTTTCAAATACTCCTCATCATAAAATATGCGAATATATCAAAAAAAATCTAAATCAGGGACCTTAAAAACCCCCTTCTACTAAGTTTTATACAAATATACAAATTTTAGAAAATTTAGGCCTAAAATTGGATCCGCCATTTAAAATTCATAAATTTTTGCTACAAATTTAAAATCAGTGACCTCAGAAACCTCCTTGTGTCAAGTTTCATATAAATCCAACAAAATGTTGAATTTCGGCTGCTTTCGGTGGTCTCCCAGCCCACTGTGGCATTGTAACGTAACATAAAGAGTAAATAATTTTCTTATTCACAGATGAATATACACAATATCGGCTTTTAAGAAGAAATGCTGTGCCAAGATATGTAACAAAGCCACAAAGATCTACAGAGAAACTAATGTTAAGAAAAAAAAGAAAAGAAAGACTTGTAAGTAGACAGGCTACAGACATGCGTTTATATGTTATTTCTAAAATTTGAAGTAATAAATGCATACATAGTTAGGCTTGACAGCACTCAAGAAACGAAAATATTGAAAGTAAGGCTGCAAAGCGTAGAGCAATAAAGAAATCAAATAAGAGCAATGGAAATTTCGAAGTATCATGTGAAAGTCATAAAGTTGATGATACAGTCGAACCTGAATTATTCGCCTTTTGATAATACCCTTCCATTGATTAATGCCGCGCCGCGATCTATTGTGAGGGCTGTAGTGAGTTTAAGAAGGGGGTGGGGGTCGTTAGCTGTCAATCAAGCGCAATCAAGCGTGAAAAAACAGGAGCGTAGCGATAAAGCGCTGCACCTTAACGGCCTATTTGGGTAACTGCGTCCT
>JAUELO010038372.1:0-10442 GCA_032357855.1 Amphibolips quercusostensackenii | reverse complement strand
GTAAAAAAACTGTCCGGATAATATATAAGAAATATTCAGGCATGCTGTTGAGTGAAACATGCGCTCCCTGCTCTTGTGGCAAAATTGTAGAAGCGGATGAAACAAAAGGTGTATGCTGTGGGCACTTTCTTGGATATAGAAGTTGCATTCAGCAACATTCTTCCAGAAGACATCTGTCGAGAGGCTTCAAAGTGTGGCTTGCCAGACCTGATGCTCAGCTGGATAGGAAGAATGCTCCGCTGAAGAAGGCTTTAAATTATGTAAGACAAAGGCCTAGTCAGCGAAATGGCGCCACGAAGTGCCTGCGAGGGATATCCTGTCAACCCTCCGGTGGTGCATCATAGAGGTTGGCCTCCCTCGTAGGCTAAATAAAGACGGTCGTTATACCCAAGGATACGCGGATGACTGCATTCCTAATTATAGGGGCTTATCTGGATACGTTCATGTGTCTTACAAGTTCAGTGCTGCGCGTCTCAGAGCCCTGGTGCAATACATCAGAACTTTTGATTAATCCGGAAAAGACCAAAATGGTCATTTTTACAAGAAATTATAAAGTATCAAAAGTTAAAGTATTATTATTTTTTGTCAGAAGGATGACGTTTTTAAATTTGATATAATATCTAGAAATAATACTACATATTAAACTGAACCAGGCGAAGCACTTGGACACCCAATACAAGAAGTTTTTTATGACTTTTTGGATGTGTAGGAGAGCATTTGTTTTAACGTGGAGTCTAGGGCCTAAGATTCTTTCATGGTTCTACTGAGCTGTCCCTGAACTAAAGCTTCTATACGCGCGTGTAGTCTGGTAGACACAGGTGAAACTTTAAACGATGCAGGACAGGCTGCGTCGATTACAAACGCTAGCTTTCAGTGGCTAAGGAGAGACGGAAAAAGAGATTTTACACATATTATTAGTTTTTAAAGCCGAGGAGAGCTAAGCTGAGGGATACAAGAGCTGGATAAGTAGACCTTATACATAAGGATAATATCTAAAGCTGTAGAAAGCAGCACAAGTGGATTTTACAGCTATGAAAGATTTCCGGGCAATGAATAGCTGTGCCATGGTCGAGTTTCATGTCTTGCAAGAACAAGGCAGGCAAAATCGAATTTGAGGCTCTATTTCTGTGTCTAAGTAGATGTAAACAAGGGAATTTTACACATCTGAAAGATTTTTCGACTAGAATTAGCTGGACCTTCGTCGAGTTTCAGAGCTTGCCAGATCAAGATAGGCAGACTAGACTTAAAGCCTTAGATTTTTATTTGAAGGTAGAGGTCAGCAAGAAGATTTTATACTTCAGGGAGATTTTTAGGCCAGAAATAGCTGGACCATAGTTGATTTTCTTAGCCTGTAAGAACTATATAGGCGGACTAGACACTAGACATTTATTTTTAAGGTCTAAGTCGAGCTAAACAAGAGGATTTCACACTTACAGCTAACTTGTGTCGCAAAAAAGAGCTAGACAGGTGGATTTGACACTTAGACAACATTGTTTAGACTGAGACGAGCTGGGAAGAAAGATCTTAGACTCTAAAAATTTTTGTTTTGAGAACAGCACGAAAAGGGACTGTTACACCTTAGGGAAGTGTCTAAACTGATAAAAGGCAGAAAGGGGCTGATTTTTGGGACTGGGGAAAAGTATTTAGGAGGAATTGAGACTTTTGGGTGATTTTTGTGGATAAAAAGGTCTGGATAAGAGAACTTTAGACTTGTAAGTAATTTTAAAGGCCGGGCACTGGGTTTCTTTGTTGAGGTTGGGGAGATTTGAATAGAAGACTTTGATACTCAGGATTTTTCAGGCTCAAGAAAGACATGGAAACGAGGATAATATCTAAAGCCATAAAAAGCTGCACAAGTGGATTTTGCACTTAGTAGATATTTTCGGGCTACGAAAAGCTGGACCATGCTCAAGTTTCAGGGCAGGTAAAAACACGACAGGCGCATTAGATATTAAGGGTTATTCGTTGGGTCTTGGCAGAGATGGACAAGTGGCTTTCACACTTACAGCTAATTTCCAGGGCTGAGAAGAACTAGACAGGGAAATTTAACATTGTGGGATGCCTCCTCAGAATGAATAGGGATAGACAGGGGTATTTTACACTCAAAGATAATTTTCTGGGCTGAGAAGAGCTAAACACATGATTTTACACTTTAAAAAAATTTTTTGTCTGACGGCAGATCAAAAAGTGAGTTTTACACTCTAGAGAAATTTTCGAGTTAGTAAGTGCTAGTAGAGGTTGATTTTTGAAACTAGAGAAAGGTGGATGGAAAAGAATGAATACTTAGGGATGATTCTGAAAGATGTGGAGAGCCCTTGGGCTTTTTTTGGTTCACAGGCAAAGGAGTTTAAAGTTGCAATAACTTAAAAATAAAAATAAAAAGTTTTTAATCATTATGTTTTTAAAGTCAAACTTCTCTCAGGACAAGAGTTAATTTAAAAAAAAAGAACTGACCGTACGACCGTAAGACCGGGCAAGGTCTGGATCGAGATATCTATGTCCCTCTTTTAAGCGCTGTTTATACTGCCCTCTCTCTCACTTTGTCTATTTTTACGCGCTCTAACTATAATATTTGCTCAAAACTAATAATAATTTCTTACAGGAAACTTCAAAGATAATCCATTAAAGCTTTACTTCCGAAGTGTCGCTCACTGGCACACGCTTGTTCTCATGGTTATTTTGATCCCTATAGTTCGACAAAGCACCCGACCGTGGAGGCTGGTCTGACCTAATTGGCCAATCAAGTCTTTTCAAACAAATAAAAGCCAGGAGAATAAAAATTCAAATCGCATTGGTATTATATCTATCGGCCCCACTGATTTTGTCAAGGTGTTTAATGAATTCAATAGCTTCTCTATGTTTTCTTGAAAAACTTTTGAATGTTTTCGTGATGACGGTTGTTTTGTCAGATAAAATGCTGCATCTTGTTTCTGCATGATGCTCAGCTAGTGCTGAATGCGTGAAATGTTTTTGCCTGACTTTACTTTCATGTTCCTTCACACGCTGGATCACCGCTCTCCCGGTTTCTGTAATATAGACTTTGCCACAAGAGCAAGGGATTTCATATACTACAGGATCACTAAGCGGTGCCTTTTTATCCTAAGTGCTGTTTAGAAGTTGTCTTATTTTTGCAGGTGCTTTAAATATGTTTTAAATGTTGTGCTTGTAAATAATTTTTTCTATTTGTTTTGTGATACCTTGGATGTATGTCAGAATAGTGGTCGTTTTTATGTCTCTTTCTCTAGCAGTTTGTGTTTAATTATTATTTTAAGTGTATTTCATTTTTTTTTATGAATACTTGATTAGATAATTAGGTTAGACCAGCCTTTACGGTTGGTCGCTCTGGCCAATCACGTGCAATGTAGAGAGTATATGTGAGAACAACATAACCTGAAACTTCATTTTCTGGGCCAGCCATAAAACTTAACTTTTCAGGTAAGCCCATTAGCTTTAGTTCTCAGGTTAGCCCTAACGAAGTGAATTGCAATGTTAACGAAACGTCGTCAAGATTAAACCAGAATTTTGATGTCGTTACGTTGACGACACCTTTGTCATCTGGAGACGTGGACTAAACGAACTGCACAAGTTTATCGATTTTATCAATTAGTTACACCCTGATATGCAGTTTACCATAGAAATTAAACACAACATAAAACTGCCTTTCTTGGATGTACTAGTTTACAAAAGATGTAAGAACACATAAGGACATAAAGTTTTCAGAAAAGTCACTCATACAAACAGATACCTCCATGCCTCATCCCACCACTAGGTGGGATGAGAATGATTACACAAACAAACAAATTTATGAAGCAATGAGAAAATACAATCAAATTAACAATTTAAGACGACCTACTAAAAAAAAGAGAGAAAAACGACCACCATTCTACTCTACATCCAAGGTGTCACACAACATACAGGAAGAATTCTTAACAGACACAACATTCAAACCATATTCAAACCACCTGCTAAAAGAGGAAAACTTCTAATCCACACTAAAAATAAAAAGGTACCTCTCAGTGATCTGAGAGTATATAAAATCTTTTGCTAATTGGGCAAAGTCTATTTTGGCGAAACTGGGAGAGCGGCGAGCCAACGTGTAAAGGAACCTGAGAGTAAAGTCAAGCTAAAAGATTTCTCGCACTAAGCACCAGCTAAGCGTCTGATTGAAACAGAACATAGTATTAACATTGTAAAAACAACCATCACAAAAACATACAATATTTTCCAAAAAACATAGAGAAGAAATTGAAATTAAAAAACACCCCAATAACACCAATAGAAACAATGGATATAACATCAATACGATTTGGCTTTCCGCCCTTCCCTTTTTTTTTAAATACTTGTTTGGCCTATCAGGTTAGAACAGCCTTTACGGTAGGGCGCTCTAGCCCAGTTTTCAGGTTAGCCTTAAAAAAGTAAACTGCAATGTTCACAAAAAGTCGTCAAGATTCGTAGTTTTGCACACGATTAAAACCGAAAACACATCATTTTATTTTTATCAACATGAATCATCGTTAAAGCATTAAATCTATAATTTTCAACGAAGCAGTGCAATTTTTAACATTAGAAAATGAATTTTAAAAATAAATGTAATACTTAATATTTCAACTTGAAGAATATTTTTATTTGTAATGAAAAACACTTTAATTCACCCACAAAAAGGCCCACTTTGGACATGAAAATTTGAATCCTCAACTTTAAGATAATAAATGTCAGCTTAACAAAAATGATAATAAATGAATATTCAACAAAATACACACATTTCTAACCAAATATTAGAACTTCTAACTCAAATAGATTAATTTCTGTCCAAAAATGTCATAGTTTAATTTTGAGTTAATAAAATTCTTTTGTTAAAAAAATTAGTTTTTAACAAAAACTAATTCAGTCCTCAACTAAAACTGATTAATAGTTTCAACTAAAATGATGCATTTTCAACTTAAAGGATAAAAATTTTGTAAACAAACATAAACTCTTAACTAATGACATAAATTTTCAACCAAATATTCGAATTTGCAACTAAGATAATTAACTTTCTACAAAACAAAAACGAATTTTCAACTAAATAGCAGAATTTTTATCTAGAAAAGATAGGTTTCCACATAGAGTGAAAAAGTTATATTAAAAAAAAATTTGACAAAACAGATAAGTTTTTTCTAAATAAATGATTTCACAACTGACACGAAAAATCTTTATACAAAAATATGAATTTATAACAAAGTAGTTTATATTTCGACTAAATGCACAAAAAATAGAATAGTTATTACTAAAAATAGCAACAAATTTTCAACACAATAGTGACATTTTTCTGCTGAAAAAATAATTTGGCAACTTATACAGTAGAATTAACCTGACGATTTCAGTTTTAAATCATTGAAATTAAAAGCGGTGGTAATTTAAACATTTACCTAATGATAATATGAACAGCAGAAATTAAAACTATTAGCTGAAGTCAGTCGGCTCATACAATTGTAGACCTTAGAATAACTAAGATTTAGGCAAATAATAATGTTTTTCGTTATATTCAAAATAAATTGTATAAAATAAAATTTTTGTATTACATACGATTTTTAAGCTTTTAAATTGAAGCATTTATTATTATTTTTTATTATTTGTATATCTGTCTGGTTACCAAATTACCTAATCTTCAGTTAACCTCATTCTCTTGCCTGGAACACGTGAGAGAAGTAAGAAATAGTCTTTTTGGTTTATTTTAGCTAGTAGTAAATTGCATTTTTGGTTCTATACCAATCTTATGTTGTTAAAAACTTAATTTTTTTATCTGCAATTTTAATGTTATTATTTGAGTTAAAAATTTAACTACCTTGGCATAAGATTAAAATATTTTGTTGAAAATTAAAATATTAATTTAAAAAATTAGCTACTTCGTAAAAAATGTAATTTTTTGTCAAAAATTCATAATGCAGGCTTAAAAATTCAACCTTTTTGTAGTTAATTCATTTATTCATCTTTTTGGCTTAAAATTAGTTTTCTCGATGTCGAAAATTTATTTGTGTTTCTAAAAATTGAATCATTTTCTCTTTCTTACTGTTAAAAACTTATCTTCTTCATTAAAAAATTTATGTATTCTGTTAAATTTTTTATTTTATTTTATTCCTCTGGTTGAAAATTTGTCTTTTCTAGAGTGAAAATGTAATTATTTTGCTGAAAAATTTGTATTTTTGTAAATTAGCTTTTTTTGTTAACAATTTATATTCTGTTTTTGGAAATTCAAAGCCGTTGTAAAAATACCTCCTTTTTTATTTTAAATTTATTTGTTTTAGTAAAAGATTCAACAAGCTTGCTAGAAATTTCTACATTTTTATTTCATTTAACTGTTTCTGATACAAAATTAAAATATTTTTAGGCGGAAACATCAACTAGTAATTTATTTTGTTGAAAACTTATTATCTTCTTTTAAAAGTGCATTCTTTTTTTTATTAATATTACTCATTAAAAATTTATCGTTTTGTTTATAAATTTATTTTCAAATTTTTCTTGCTAATGTTCTTATGTGACAGTAAAATTTTTTATTAGAAATGTTTTTTTTTGTGTTAAAATTAAACCATTTGCTTAAAAATTTATATATTTTGTTAAAACTTCATTTATTTGGATACAAATTTAACTAGCATGTTAAAAATTTATGTATTTGTTCTGGGATTCGTTTTTTTTTTAGTGAAAGTGTAATTTTCTTGATTCAAAAAGTCCTTTTGGTTCAAAATTCATTTGCTTTTTGGTGGAAAATTTATTTCTCTCCCTATGAATTCAACTATTTTATTCTTTATTGAAAATATATTTTTTTGTTAAGATTTTTTTTAAACTGCAACTTTCTACCACTAAGCATAAAAAACGTTTATAATAATAGATTGTTAAAACAATTTTCTTTAACTTGAATTAATTACTACTTCACTTCCGAAACTTTTCTCACTATAAGATTATACTCATTACCAGGTTGACCAAAAAAGTCAACTCAATATCCAAGTCTTTTTCGTGCGCTATGGACGGAAAATTTTTCTGCCAGAAAATTTTACTGATCACCAGATCGACCAAAAAAGTCAACTCGATATCTAGGTTTTTTTGTACATTTCCTGCAGATAGGTTTACCTCCAACAGATCATACTGATCACCTGGTCTGAAGAAAAGTCAACTCGATATCTACCTTTTTTTTGTTCACTTCCTGTGGGGATGTTATTAACTATGAGATCATACTGATCACCAGGTTGACCCAAAGTCAAGTTTTTATCCAGGTATTTTTTCCGCAACTTCTTTAGGAAAGTTGGCCACAAAAAAATTATACTGATCACTAGGTCAAAAAAAAAGTCAGCTCGATGTCCAGGTACTTTTTGTGAAACTTTTGTGAAAAGGATTGCCTCCAAGTGATTATACCAATCACCTGGTTGACTAAAAAAGTCAACTTTATATTAAGGGATTCTCCGTGCAACTTGTCCGGAAGAGTTACCGACCGGAAAATTATTTCGATCACCAGGTCAATCCTAAATAGCAACTTGATGTCTAGGTGCTTTTCGCGCAACTTCTCCAGGTTGACTAATTTGATTGACCTAGTGGTTAGTAAAATCTCCTGTTGTGAATCGTTTCTGAAAAAAGTGCATAAAAAATACCTGCAAATCAAATAAGCTTCTCGGTTACCTGAAAATCGGTATCTCCTGCATCTCGCTGCTCGTAAACCTTCCGGGAGAAACTGCAAAGAAAAAGATCTTCAGAGAAACACATAAATTTCGATTCTAAAGTTGGCAACAAACGTTAAGTAAAATGTAACATAGAAAAGCGCATTTATGTTTTATTTAATTGTTTGCTAAGAACTCATAAATTGTGCCACAAAAATTAATCTTTGACCTTGGCTTGTTGCTAAACGGCTATTTCTGAAGATTTTCGTAAGGATAACTTTTGATCAGGAAATTATAAATAAAAAAATCTAAAGATAAGGCGATTCCATGGAGAGTTGTTTGCAATGTATTTTGTGCAAGGTCCTTTATTTTTTTCACTAATATAAATCCATTAATCTATTTCTATTTACCTTTCAAGCAATCAAAAATCTCCATCTTTAACCCTCTGCCTGTCCGTTTTGTTTAAAGACTTAAAGCTTAAGTCAAATCTTAAAAATTAACAAAGATATTGAAATAATAAATCAAAAACTTGTTATAAAATGAAAAATATTTTTTTTAGTTTCAATCGTTTGCAAAACTACAAGTCTTGCCAACGTTACGTGAACATTGCAGATTGCTTCTTTAGGGCTAACCTGAAACTGAAGTTTCAGGTTATGTTGTTCCTACACATACACTCTGTGATGCCTGCGATAGGCCAGAGCGCCTCACTATAGAGATTGGTTGAATCTGATTGGCCAATCAAGTCTTTTTTAAAAAGCGCGAGAAAACGGATAGCTAAATTTACATACTGGCTCACCGCTCTTCCAGTTTCTCTAATGTAGACCTTGACAAAAGAGCATGGGACTTTATATACTTCAGCATCACTTAGAGCTGCCTTTTTATCTTTATGGTTGTTTAAAAGCTTTCTTGAATCTTTAGCTTTCTTGAAATGATGCAGGGACAACAACATCGTTGCAAAATTTTCACAATTGAAAAATTATTTGAAAACATCTAAGTCTAAATCAATTCTACGTGAAGCAAGTTTGCTTCTCTTGAAAGAAAGAATACAGCATATTAAATTTCTCTCACACTTTAACTCCAAAAAACAAATAAAACTTCACCTTTTTCTCTGAAACACTTTTAGCTTTGACATTTGGTCTACATTTAACCGCATAACATTTGACCAATTCCAACGCATTGAGGATCTTTTCACACAAATCAAATTATAAAAATTGACAAATTACTTCCAGATAAACATACACCATAACCTAACACAGTAAAAAACATCTATAATCATTCTCTTGGCAATAGAATGATTTCAGCCCTGTCTAAAGGACATAATTATGCTGTAACCCCCTCCAAAATCCTGAAAGAAAAATCACCAGTAATTTGAAATTCACAATACATACCCTTCAACCTGAAAAAGCGAATGACATACGACGTAGGAAAGACAACATCTTTCGCCCAGCTTAACTTTTTTCCTTAATTTAACAAAACGAAAAAGAACTGCAATTAATAAGCTCAATGAGAAAAAAAACATCATAATATCACCCGCAGACACAGGGATCACAACAATAATAATTAATAAAGAAGACTATAACAATAAAATCATGGGCCTTTATAACTAATACACACAAAAAACTTAAAAAAGGCCCTAAAAACACTAGTCTGCTAAACGAAAGCCCCTGTAGAAGAATCTTAACTTGACAACACGACAATGTCTAAATTAATACCTGCTGATCCCATCTCTCTAAAACTTTACAGACTACCAAAAATCCACAAAAACAACATTTCACTTAGACCGATCGTCAGCGCAATAATCTCACCATCTTGCAACCTATCACGCGTCTTCGCCAAAGAACTAAAGCCTTTTACAGAAAACTCTATCACATACGTCAAAAAATCCGTTGACTTTATCAAAAACATACAACAGATTAACGATTAACCCAAAGACATTCTAGCTAGTTTCGACATAGTATCTCTTTTTACGAAACTACTAACTTTTGATGCAGTCAATATTATTAAATCCTTTGCAAACTTCTTCTCTCATCTCATACCCCTGATAGAACACTGTCTCAATAATACTGGCTTCTCCTTCGATAACCAATTCTACGAACAAACCTCAAGAGCAGTAATGGGATCTTAAATCTTACCTATAACAGCCTACATCTTACTGGTGAAACAATAAACTAAAATCTTTAAATAATCTAAGCTTGAGCCGGGATTTGGTTGCCGTTACGTTGACCGCACTTCTGTCATCTGGAGACATAGACTAGACAAAGTGTGCAAGTTTTTTTTTATTTAATCAATCGACTACACCCTAATATCCAATTCACCATAGAAACTGAATAAAATAGAAAATTGCTTTTCTTGGACGTACTGGTTTACAAAAGATCTGATAACATATTAGGACATGTAGTTCACAGATAAGTCCCCCAAACAAACAGATACCTACATGCCTTCTTCCACCTCCACCCAACTCAAAAGCAATTGGTCATTAACTTTCTTATAGACATAGCTGTCTTTATAACAGATTAAGATACCCGACAAAAGAAAATAAAAAACGTTAAACAAATTCTTATGCAGAATAATTACCCGAGAAACCAATTGGTAAAGCAATAAAAAATATGCCTTGAAAATAGCAAGTCAGCACAATCTACTAAAGTAGAAGAGAGAAAAACGACCACCACTCTACACTACATCCAACGCATCACAGAACCAATAGGAAGAATTCTCAACAAACAGAATATTCAAGCCATATTTAAAACACCTCAAATATAAGACAACTTCTAAACAACCTTGAAGATAAAAAGGCACCGTAAGTAATTCTGAAGTATA
>JAUELO010038345.1:0-10442 GCA_032357855.1 Amphibolips quercusostensackenii | reverse complement strand
AATGCTTTTAATTTTTTTAGTTCTTTAAATTCTTTTAATTATATTAAATTCTCTGAATTCTTTTAAATTCTTTGAAAACTTTTAAATTTTTTGAATTCTTTTAAATTCTTTAAATTCTTTGAATTCTATTTGATTTTGTCAAAATCTTTAAATTCTCTTGAATTCTTCCAATTCCTTTGAATTCTCTTGAAGTAATTGCAATTCTGTTTATTTTTTTAAAATAAAAAAATTTAATTCTATAAATTTCGTTTATTCTTTATATTCTTTGATTTTGTAAATTATTATAATAATTTGATTATTTTAAATTCTTTAAATTATTTGATTCATTTCAATTCTTTAAATTCTTTGAATTTATTACATTTTTCTGAATTCTTTAAATTCTGTTGAATTCTTTGATTTTTTCTAAATTCTTTGAACTCTTCTATATTTTTTAACTTTTTCAAACTTATTTAGAATTCTTTTGTATCCTCTTGAAGTTTTTGAATTCTTAGAATTCTCTTAAATTCTCCTTAATTCCTTCGAATCTTTTAAAGTTTTTCAATTCTTTAAAATTTAAAAAAAAATTCGTACCTTGAAAAAATTAATGCTTTTAATTTTTTTAGTTCTTTAAATTCTTTTAATTATATTAAATTCTCTGAATTCTTTTAAATTCTTTGAAATCTTTTGAATTCTTTGAATTCTATTAAATTTTTTAAAAGCCTTTAAATTCTTATAAATTCCTTCATTTCCTTCGAATTCTCTCAAAGTAATTGAAATTATTTTTATTTTTTTAAACTAACAAAATTTGATTCTATAAATATCGTTTAATCTTTGAATTTTTTGATTTCTTTAAATTCTTTTAAATTCTTTAAATTTTTTGCATCCTTTCAATTATTTGATTTCTTTAAATCCTTTGAATTCTACAAATTATCAAAATTCATTCAATTCTTTAAATTCTCTCAATTCTGTTAAATCTTTGATTTTTTCTGAATTCTTTGAACTCTTCTATGTTTTTAAAATTTTTCAAATTTCTTTAGAATGCTTCTAATTTTTTTTGAATTTTTTGAATTCTTTAAATTCTTTCAAATTGTCCTCAATTATTTTGAATTTTTTGAAGTTTTTTTATTCTTTAGAATTCAAAAAAAATTTGTATTTCAAAAAATTATTTCTTATATATTTTTTTAGTTATTTAAGTTCTTTTAATTATGTCAAATTCTTCAAATTCTTTTGAATTTTTTGATTTCTTCAACTTTGCTTAAATTCTTCAAGTTCTATTGATTTTTTTTAATTTCATTAAATTCTTTGAATTCTAATAAATTTTTTGAAATTCTAGTGAATTCTTTTAATTTTAGTGAATTCTTTCAATTCTAGTGAATTCTTTGAATTCTATTGATCTCTCAAAACTCTTCTGAATTCTTAGACTTCTTTCGATTCTTTTAAACTCTTTGAATTCTTTTAAATTCCTTCAATTCTTTCAAATTTTCCTAAAGTGATTGGATTTCTTTAGAATTTTTTTTTTCAACTAAAAAAAGTTAATTCTTATGAATTTAATTAATTCTTTCAATTCTTTAATTTCCTTGATTTCTATTGGATTCTCTGAAAAAGTTAATTCTTATGAATTTGATTAATTCTTTTAATTTTCAGATTTCCTTGATTTTTATTGGATTCTCTGAATTCTATTGAATTCTTAAAACTATTATTGAATTCTTTGAATTTTATTAAAATCTTTGAATTTTATTAAATTCTTCGAATTTTTAAAATTCTTTAAATGCTTTGATTTCTTTGAATTTTTCGTATTCTTAAATTATTTGAATTCTTTCAATTCTGTCGAATCTTTTGATTTTTTCTAAATTCTTTAAATTTTTCTACTTTTTTTAAGTTTTGTAAAATGCTTTACAATATTTTTAAATTCTTTTCAATTCTTAAAATTCTCTTGAAGTAATTGGGATTCTTTTTATTTTTTAAACTTACAAAATTTAATTCTATGAACTTTGTTTATTATTTGAATTCTTTAATATCTTTAAATTCTTTAAATTATTTTTTTTTCAAAATTTTTTAAATGATTTGATTCCTTTAAATCCTTTGTATTATTTTAATTATTTAAATTCATCAAATTTTTTTGAATTGTTTAAATACTGTTGAGTTCTTTAATTTTTTCTGAATTCTTTGAATTCTTCTATATTTTTCAACTTTTTCAAACTTTTTTAGAATGCTTCGGATTTTTTTGAAGTTTTGAAATTCTCTCTAATTCTCGTCAATTCCTTCAAATTCTGTGAAGTTTTTTTAACTCTTTAGAATTAAAAAAAAATGTGTACCTTATAAAAATTAATTCTCTTTATTTTTTTAGTTCTTTAAATTCTTTTAACGATATTAAATTGTTGGAATTCTTTTGAATTTTTAGAAATCTTTTGAATTCTTTGAATTCTTTGAAGCTTATTGGATTTTTTAAAATCTTTAAATTCTCTAAAAGTCATTCAATTCCTTTCAATTCTCTTGTAGTAATTAATATTCTTTTTATTTTTTTACAATAACAAAATTTAATTCTATGAATTTTGTTTATTCTTTGAATTCTTTGATTTCTTCAAATTTTTCAAATTATTTAATTTTTTTTAATTTCTTGAATTATTTGGTTTCTTTAAATCCTTTGAATTCTTTAAATTATTTAAATTCATTAAATTCTTTAAATTCTTTAAATTCTGTTTAATTATTTGTTTTTTTTCTGAATTTTTTGAACTCTTTTATATTTTTTAACTTTTTTAAACTTCTTCAGAATGCTTTCGGATTCTTTTGAAGTTTTGGAATTCTCTCTCATTCTCGTCAATTCCTTCCAATTCTTGAAAGTTTTTTTATAATTCATTAGAAAAAAAATTGTATCTTAAAAAAGTTAATTCTTTTAATTTTTTCAGTTCTTCAAATTGTTTTAATTATGTTAAATTTTTTGAATTTTTGTAAGTTCTTCAATTTCTTAAAATTTGCTTAAATTCTTCAAGTTTTTTTGATTTCTGTCAATATCATTGAATTCTTTGAATCCCATTAAATTTTTGAAAATTCATTGAATTTTTTTAATTCTAGTGAATTCTTTAAATTCTATTAATCTCTCAAAACTCTTCTGAATTTTTAGACTTCTATCGATTCTTTCAAATTCTTTGAATTCTCTTGAATTTCTTCAATTTTTTAAAATTATCTGTGAGTAATTAAAATTCTTTTTATTTTTTTAAACAAAAAAATTTAATTCTATGAATTTCGTTTATTCTTTGAATTCTTTGATTTCTTTAAATTCTTTTGAATTCTTTAAATTCTCTGCATCCTTCCAATCATTGGATTCCTTTAAATCCTTTGAGTTCTTTAAATTATTCAAATTCATTTAATTTTTAATTCGAATTTTTGGAATTCTCTTAAATTCCTTTCAAATCCTTCAAAGTTTTTTTATTCTTCAGAATGAAAAAAATGTGTGCCTTTCATTTTTTTAGTTTAAAAAATTTTTTTAACTATATTAAATTTTTTAAATTCTTTTGAATTCTTTAAATTCTTTAAATTCTATTGGATTTTTTCAAAGTGTTTAAATTCACTTGAATTCTTTTAATCCCTTCGAATTCTTTTGAATCGATTGAAATTCTTTCTATTTTTTTAAACTAACAAAATTGAAATCCATGAATTTTGTTTATTCTTTGAATCTTTTGATTTCTTTAAATTCTTTTAAATTCTTTGAATTTTTTGCATCCTTTAAACCCTTCTATATTTTTCAACTTTTTTAAACTTCTTTAGAATGCTTCTGAATTTTTTTAAATTTTTTGAATTCTTTAAATTCTCTTATATTCTTCAAAATTCCTTCAAATTCTTTGAAGTTTTCTCAAATTCCATAGAATTAAAAAAAATTTGTACCTTAAAAAAATTAATTCTTTTAATTTTTTTAGTTCTTTAAATTCTTTTAATTATATTAAATTCTCTGAATTCTTTTGAATTCTTTGAAATCTTTTAAATTCTTCAAATTCTTTGAATTCTATTAAATTTTTTTAAAGCCTTTAAATTCTCTTCAATTTCTTTAATTCCTTCAAATTCTCTTAAGGTAATTAAAATTATTTTTATTTTTTTTAACTAACAAAATATAATTCTATGAATTTCGTTTATTCTTTAAATCTTTTGATTTCTTTAAATTCTTTTACATTTTTAAAATTTTTTGCATCCTTTTGATTACTTGATTCTTTTGAATTCTTTAAATTCTTTAAATTCTTTAAATTTATTAAATTCTCTAAATTCATTATATTCTGTTGAATTCTTTGTTTTTTTTCTGAATTCTTTGAACCCTTCTATATTTTTTACCTTTTTTGAACTTCTTTAGAATGCTTCTGAATTTTTAAAAATTTTTTGAATTCTTTGAATTCTCTTGAATTCTCCTGAATTTCTTTGAATTCTTTGAAATTTTTTTAATTCTTTAGAATTTAAGAAAAAAATTTGTATCTTAAAAAAATTAATACTTTAAATTTTTTAGTTCTTCAAGTTATTTCAATTATATTAAATTCTTTGAATTCTTTTGCATTTTTTAATTTCTTTAAATTCTATTGATCTCTCAAAACTCTTTGGAATTCTTTGACTTCTTTCGATTCTTTTAAATTTTTGAAATTCTCTTAAATTCCTCTAATTCTTTTAAGTTCTCTTGAAGTGTTTGGATTTCTTTACAATTAAAAAAAATTTTTTTAACTAAAAAAAAATAATTCTCATGAATTTAATTAATTCTTTCAATTCTTTAATTTCCTTGATTTCTATTGGATTCGCTGAATTGCATTGAATTCTTCAAATCCTATTAAATTCTTAAAATTTTATTGATTTCTTTAAATTTTATTAAAATCTTTGAATTGTATTAAATTCTTCGAATTCTTAAAATTCTTTATATGCTTTGATTTCTTTAAATTCTTTGAATTCTTTCAATTCTGTTGAATCTTTTGAGTTTTTCCTAAATTCTGTAAGCTTTTTTACATTTTTTAACTTTTGTAAAATCCTTTAGAATATTTTTAAATTCTTTTTATTTCTTTAAATTCTCTTGAAGTAATTGGGATTCTTTTTATTTTTTCAAACTAACAAAATTTAATTCTATGAATTTCGTTTATTATTTAAATTCTTTGATATCTACAAATTCTTTGAATTATTTGATTTTTTTTAATTCTTTGAATTATTTAATTCCTTCAAATCCTTTGAATTCTTTAAATTATATAAATTTATTAAATTTTTTGAATTCCTTGAATTCTGTTGAATTCTTTGATTTTTTCTGAATTCTTTGAACTCTTCTATATATTTTTTTAACTTTTTCAAACTTTTTTAGAATGTTTTTGAATTCTTTTGAATTTTCGGAATTCACTTGAATTTTCGTCAATTCCTTCCAATTTTTAAATTTTTTTCTAATTTTTCAGGATAAAAAAAAATTTGTACCCTAAAAAAATTAATTCTTTTTATTTTTTTAGTTCTTTATATTCTTTTAACTACATTAAATTCTTTAAATTCTTTTTAATTTTTTGAAATCTTTTAAATTCTTTGAATTCTTTAAAGGTTATTGGATTTTTTAAAATCTTCGAATTCTCTTGAATTCTTTCAATTCCTTCGAATTATCTTAAAGTAATTGGAATGCTTATTATTTTTTTAAGCTAACAAAATTCAATTCTATGAATTTCGTTTATTCTTTGAATTCTTTGATTTTTTTAAATTCTTTGAATTATTTGATTTTTTTCAATCCTTTGAATTATTTGGTTTTTTAAAGTCCTTTTAATTCTTTAAATTATTTGATTTTATTCAATTGTTTGAATTTTTTAAATTCTGTTGAATTCTTTGATTTTTTTTTAATTCTTTGAACTCTTCTATATTTTCTAACTTTTTTAAACTTTTTAAGAATGCTTCTGAATTGTTTTAAATTTTATAAACTCTTTGAATTCTCTTCAATTCTCCTTAATTTTTTTGAATTTTGAAAAGTTTTTTCAATTCTTTGGAATTAAAAAAAAGGTGTGCCTTAAAAAATTTAATTCTTTCAATTTTTTTAGTTCTTGAAATTCTTTGAATTATATTAAATTCTTTGAATTGTTTTGAATTCTTTGAAATCTTTTGAATTCTGTGAATTATATTGATTTTTTTTAAATTTAAATTTTCTGAAATTCCTTCAATTTCTTTAAGTTCTCTTGAAGTAATTTGAAATCTTTTGATTTTTTTAAACAAACAAAATTTAATTCTATGAATTGCGTTTATTCTTTGAATTCTTTGATTTCTTGAAATAATTTGAATTCTTCAAATTCTTTGCATCCTTTTAATTATTTCATTCATTCAAATCCTTTGAATTCTCAAATTTATTTAAATTTATTAAATTCTTTGAATTCTTTAAATTCTTTTAAATTCTTTGATTTTTCCTGAAATCTTTGAACTCTTCTATATTTTTTAACTTTTTTAAACCTTTTTAGAATGCTTATGAATTTTTTCGAATTTTTTTAATTCTCTTGAATTCTCTTGAATTCTTCTCAATTCCTTCAAATTCTTTACAGTTTTATTAATTCTCAAGAATTAAAAAAAATGTGTACCTTAAAAAAATTAATTCTTTTCATTTTTAAGTTATTTAAAGCCTTTTAATTATATTAAATTCTTTTAATCCTTTTGAATTTCTTAGAATCTTTTAAATTCTTTGAAACCTTTGAATTCTTTGAATTCTGTGAATTCTATTGGATTTTTTTCGATCTTTAAATTCTCTTCAATTCCTTGAATTCCTTCGAGTTCTCCTAAAGTAATTAAAATTATTTTTATTTTTTTGATCTAACAAAATATAATTCTATAAATTTTGTTTATTCTTTCAATCTTTTGATTTCTTCAAATTCTTTTAAATTCTTTTAATTTTTTGCATTTTTTTAATTATTTGATTCCTTTAAATTCTTTGAATTCTTTAAGTTATTTTATTAAATTCTCTCAATTCTTTATATTCTGTTAAATTCTTTGAACTTATCTATATTTTTTTAACTTTTTCAAACTTCTTTAGAATGCTTCTGAATTTTTTGAATTCTTTAAGTTCTCTTGAATTCTCCTCAATTCCTTCGAATTCTTTATAGTTTTTTTAATTCTTAAGAATAACAAAAAAATTTGTATCTTACAAAAATCAATTCTTTTAATTTTTTTAGTTCTTTAAATTCTTTGAATTATATTAAATTCTTCAAATTCTTTAAAATCTTTCAAATTCTGTGAATTCTTTGATTTATTTAAATTCGCTTAAATTTTTTGAGTTCTATTATTTTTTTTTTAGTTTTATTAAATTCTTTAATTTCTATTAAATTTTGAGAAATATATCGAATTCTTTTAGTTTTAGTGAATTCTTCAAATTCTTTTGATCTCTCAAAACTCTTTTGAATTCTTTGACTCCTTTTGATTCTTTTAAACTCTTTGAATTTTCTTGAATTCCTTCAATTCTTTTAAATTCTCTTAAAGTGTTTAGATTTCTTTAGAATTTTTAAAAATTTTTTCAACTAAAAAAACTTAATTCTTATAAATTTAAATGATTCTTTTAATTATTTAATTTTCTTGTATTCTATTAGATACCCTGAATTCTATTGAATTCCTTAAATCCTATTGAATTTTTTAAATTTTATTGAATTTTTTGAATTCTTTAAATTCTCTAAATGCTTTGATTTCTTTCAATTTTTTAAATTCTCAAATTATTTAAATTAATTGAATTCTGTTAAATCTTTTCATTTTTTCTAAATTCTTTAATTTTTTTTCATTTTTTAACTTTTTGAAAATCCTTTAGAATGTCTTAGAATCCTTTTTAGTTTCTTAAATTCTCTTAAATTCTCTTTAAATTTTTGTAAACCTTAAAGTTTTTTTGGATTCCTTAGATTTTTGAAATTTTTCACATTAGAAAAATTAATTCTGTGATTTTTTAAAAATTCTTTTAATTCCTTAAATTCTACATTTCTTACCTTTAAAAAGTTTTTAGAAATAATTTTGGATTCTTTATCATTCTTTCTTATTTTGAACCTTGAAAATTAATTCCTTTAAATTTGTTTAGTTTGGTAAATTCTTTTGATGCTCTGAAATTTTTTTAAATTCTTTGATTTCTTTAAATTCTGCTAAGTTTTTCGTGTTCTATTATATTTTTTGAATTCTATTGCATTCTTTGAATTCTTCCAATTTTTAGAGTTCTATTGAGTTCTTGGAATCCATAGAATTTTTTGAATTCTTTTTATTCTTCAAATTCTTTGAAATTTTTACACTCTTAGAATTTTTTAATTTCTTTAAATTCTTTTATTAAACCCTTTAAATTCTTTTGCATTCTTTAAATTCCATTAAATTCTTTAAATTCTATTAATTCTAAGAAATTCATTAAAATCTTTAAATCCTTTGAATTCATTTAATTCTTTAAATTATTTGATTTTTTTTTTAATTCTTCGAATTATTTGAATGCTCTACATTCTTTGATTTTTTTAAATTATTTGAATTCTATAAATTCTCTAATTTTTACATTTTTAACCTCATTTTAAATATTTTTTATTCTTGTGAATTGTCTTCAATTCTTCTGAATTCTTGGAAGTATTTAAAATTTTTGAACATTCTTTCTAATTTTGAACCTTAAAAATTAACTTCTTTAACTTTGTTAAATTAAGTAAATTCTTTTAGTTCTTTGAAATTTTCTTAATTCTTTGATTTCTTTAAATTCTGTTGAATTTTTAAAGTTCTATTAAGTTTTTTGAATTCTATTGAATTCTTTGAATTCTTTGAATTTTTAAAATTCTATAAATTCTGTTGAATTCTTGGAATTCATAGAATTTTTTAATTCTTTGTATTCTTTAAATTCTTTGAATTTTTCACATTTTTAGAATTTTTAAATTTTTTTTAATTCTTCTATTGAATTCTTTGAATTCTATCGAACTCTTTAAATTCTATTGGATTCTTTAAATTTCATTGTATTCTTCAATATTGAATTCTTTTAAATCTATTAATATCTTTGAATTCTTGGAATTCATAAAATTCTTTTAAATTTTCTTTCATTCTTGCGAATTTTTTGATATATGTCTCTAAATTTTTTGAATTCTTCAAATTCTTTATATTCTTAGCATTTTTTTATTCCTTTAAACTGTATGAATTCTTTAAATTGTTCGAATTTTTTAAATCATTTAAATTCTCTAAATTCTTTGAATCCTTTGAATTCTTTTTAATTCTTTTATTGTTCCTGCATTCTTTGAATTCTTTTACATTTTTTACATTTTTTAAATTCTTAAAAAAAATTTTTAATATTTGATTTCTCTTGAATTTTCTTCAATTCTTTTAAATCCTTTAAATTTTTTGAAATTATTTTCGATTTTGAACCTTAAACAAATTTAATTCTTGAACTTTTTCTAATTTTCATGTAGAATGACATTAAATTCTTTTAACTTTATTGGTTTTTTTACAATTTCTTTGGATTTTTCTAAATCCAGTGAATCCTTTGAGTTTTATTAAATTCTTTAAATTCTGTTGAATTATTAATGTTTTTTTAAATTCTGTTGAGTTCTTCAAACTATGTTAATTCTTTGATTTCTTGGAACTCCTTGAATTATTGAAAATCTATTGCATTTTTTTAATTCATTGAATTCTATTAATTCTTTGAATTCTTTAAATGCTTTTAATTCTATTAAATTCTTTTATTTGAAGTGAATTTAAGGAGAGGTAGCAAGATGTGCGTTGCTGATTGGACTAGGACATCACAGGGTAAAAGTACATAAAAAACCATTAGGTGCATATTATTTCTTCCGATTTAATGGGCCTTAGTTTTCGAGATATCGAGGTTTAAGTATTTATGCTCGAACACCACTGATTACGCTGAAGCCACTGATTTTGATGTATCTCCGCCCTGTAAAGTCCCAGTCCAATTGGCGACGCGCATCATGCGATTTCTCCTTGTAAGTAGTAGATTAAATTTTCATCAAATTAATTAATTTCACCATCAGTAGTTCGACCTTCAATTAACTGCGAGATGTAGCGAGATGCGCGTCGCCGATTGGACTGAGACATCACGGGGTAAAAGTACATAAACCCATTAGGTGCATAAGTTGTGCCTTAGTTTCCGAAATATCGAGTTTTGAGTACTTACGCTCGAACATTACTGATTACGCTGGAGCATCACATTTACTTTTAAATCACTAATTTTGATGTACTTCCACCCTGTAAAGCCCCAGTCGAAATGGCAAAGCACATCTCCTGACCTCTTTTTGTAAGTAGTTAAAATTTTGATGAACCAAATTAATTTTCACCACAGTAGTTCAACCTTTAATCAACTGCGAAAGGTAGCAGGATGTGCGTCGCCGATTGGACTGGGACACCATAGGGTACAAGAATATGAAAACCAATTAGGTACATATTATTTCTTTTGATCTAATGGGCCTTAGTTTCCGAGATATCGAAGTTTAAGTATTTACGCTCGAACACCACTGATTACGCTCGAGCCACTGATTTTGATGTACTTTCGC